>JBBPUP010000165.1:0-18350 GCA_038094735.1 Exsudoporus floridanus
TGCACAAGGAAAACCCGTTTGCATTCACTCCTATGCCCCCCGTTTGTTATTCTTTTCCTTAAAATCTTATTAATTGCTTATGTTTGTCGCATCATTGAATTGAATATTGCAAGTCCAGAGGGTTCATAAAGAATTCGAATAAGAAGCGTGAAACTTTCATGGTGAATGTACAAATATACGAGACGCGTGGATAATGGTACACGATGCAGGAACGATGGCGGTAATGAAGCAGAAGGCAAAAGTGGATGCATTATGACGGTGGCGGTCGTCGAATCGCTACTGGCGGTTTATTGCCTCCCGCAGTGGTTGGCGCGGCACCACCAGCCGTCGTACCTTCGCCAGCAGGTTTCAACCGTTTCGCCAACGAATCGTCCGACTGGGTCGCTTCGTCCTCTCGACCGCGTTTGTTCGCCGCACCCATGATCTGGACGCCGACGGTTGGCGCTGACGACACAGCGGCGGTTGAGGTGGGAGAGGGCCCGGCGCCGCCTCGACCGGGTGCAGCGCCGCGGATGGAGATTCCACGTGCACGACCGCGAGGCGCGCCTCGTCCTCGTCCAGCGGTGTCGGTCGTGCTCAGGGGAACAGCGCCGCCGAGGACTCTGCGTACTGTGCCTGGGTTTGTGGATGGAGGTGGAGCGGTAGGCGCAGCAGCGGGAACCGATGTGGGAGCTGCAGGGGCTGACACAGGTGCGGGCGCCGCTGAGACTGGAGGAGCAGTGACGATTTTCGACGTAGAAGCAACAGGCGTCGTAGGCGTCGCAGGGGGGGGAGCCGCAGAGCTAGCAGGCGCAGCGACGGGCACAGCGGCAGTCATGTCAGGTATGAGTTTGGCCTTGCGCCATTCCATGACCTGCGCTTCCAATTCCTTGAGCTTGTTTTGCGACCGAACGAGTTGAGCATCCTTGAGTTTACTCTTGGCACCTTGTTCCAGTCTGCCTCGTTCGACTGCGGCAGAGATTTCCTCGGCATGTTTGGCTTGGATTTCCTTGTCATGGGCAGCAATGGCAGCCTCAATAGCAGCTTTCGTTGATTCATCATTGGTGGTCCCTGGCTTGGCACCGGCGACTGCGGCCTCGACAGCAGCTTTGAGCGCCGCTTCATGCTCAGCACGAAGAGCTTCGATTTCCTGTGCATGCTTCCTCGTCACTTCCTCTGCATTCGGAGCAACAACCGAAGTAGTGCTAATCTCGCTTTTGGCTTTCTCGACAGCCGAGGCAATCGCCGATTCCCTCGTCCTTTGCATCTCGGAGACTCTGGTCTGGAACTTCTCCTACACGACCCGTTAGAATTTATTTACACAAGAAATAGGGGGTCAAAGTATCTTACGTTCGATTGCTTCAGGTTTCTAGCATCATCGATCGCCTTGTTCCCCCGTTCCTCCGCAGCCTGTATGAATCACACGTGAACGCTTCAAAACAACAGTAACAATCTGTATGCGTACTTTCAATCGCTCAAGGGCCTCGTCGCGGGCTTTCGTGAGCTCCGCTTTCTCCGTTTCCAACTGTGCTTTGACAGCGTGAGACGCGTCCCCGGAAGTGGATTTGCTCCAGCTCTCCTTCTCGGCAAGTAATTTGTCCCTCTCAGACCGCAAACTTTCCTGTTAGCGCGTTAGAAGATGCGAATCGATAGATGGATATAAGAATTCACAATGAGAGAGGACTGGTCAAGCGAAGGAGTAGCTTGGGCAGCAGCAGCCTTGGAAGCCTTTTCATCAGCCAGCGCTTTCTCCAACACAACTTTTTCTTGGCGCAGCGACTCCAGTTGACTCGCCAGCTCCTTAGATACATCCGTGCCAGCCCCGGCATTGGTACGAAGCGAATCCCTCTCCGCGGCGACGCTCTTGAGCTCTGCTTGCAAATCAGCAAGTGTCCGATTCAAGGTCGACTTCTCGCTATTAGAGGCTCCGAGCTGTTGTTTGAGGTTGTTGGTCATGCTCCTGAGCTTACGCATGTTTTCATCATAGGTTGCCACCTGGAAGTGAAAAGAAAGTTGTAGGGGTTCGAAAAAAAAGGGCAGAGTATCAATTCTTACCTTTGAGGCGCTCTCCGAATTTTTTGCTTCGTTCTCAGCGAGACGCCTCTCCAAGTCAGCTTTTTGGGTCTTCACATTCTCAACCTCTTCTTTCAAGATTTGGAGGTCGGCGGGGTCGATACGATCGTACTATGAACGGATTTAATTGACAGGACGCCAAGCTGACAGGGACCCACCGACCTTGCTCAACAACTGCGCATTACGTTCCTGCCAGCGCTTGCTCTCACCCTCAAGAAGGGTGATTTGGGCATCCCGGGCCTGGAGTTCGGCACGTGCAACACGAGCTTGTTCTTTAGCAGGTTCGAGTTCAGCAGAAAGCGCTTTCAACTTGGCGTCCAACTCGCGTGAACGTTTAGAGTAGATTTCGCAGTCGGCACGTAGAGTCACGTTGCTCTCGCGGAGGATGTTGAGTTGGTTGATCCGCTCCAACATCTCAGCGTGTTGCGCGTCTGATGTAGCTGCTTGAACAGCCCGATCGCGTTCCTACGAAATGAGTATCATTGAGAGCGACGGGACAACTCGAATCGACTCACCTCTGAAAGTGTCTTGCGAACTTCTTGCAAGTTCTGATTCAAGTGATCAAGCTGATTCTTGAGGCGAATGTTTTCTTGCTTGCTAAGCTCGAGCTGAAGATCGACAATTTCTTTCTCCTTCCTGAGGTACGCCGCTACAGACCGCAAATCGGACAACTTCGTATCCACGTCGCCGCCAACATCGACATCTCCGTCGGTGCTCTCCGTATTGGAATCTGCGACTTGACGAATACGTGCGGCTTGAGAACTGACACTCTCGAGATGCTGGTACAAGAGAGTATTCTGCGCCGCCAGATCCTTGCATCTGCGATACGAGATGAGTAAGGGGAGAATCCGTATGTCACAAGTTCCCTCACCGTGCATTGAGATCTACCATCTCCTTGTCCAAGGCTTCCTTTTGCTGTTTCCAGCTTCTTTCCGAAGCCTCCAGTTTAGCCTGGGCATTGGTAGCTTCTGCTAAGTTCTGTTGCGACGCAGCCTTTGCACTGCTAAGCTGTTGCTTGAGGTTCTCGATGGTCTTGAAAGATTCCCCGTGTGTGACCACTTCTCGTGCATACCTGTCTTCTGCAGCCTACGGAAGGCTGTAAGCAAAGATGGATTTTCACTGAGAATAAATGCATACCGCCGCACGCTCCTCCAACGCGCGAACTTCACGTTCGTGAGCCGTACGATCATTCTCAGAGTGTCTCTCTGAAGTGCTCATGTCCACAATCGTATCTTCAAGGGTTTTCTTGTCGTTAGCCCATGCAGACCTCTCAGTGTCCAGCGTCTTCTGGAGGTCGTTGAACTTGTTTGATGACTGTTGAAGGTCTTGCTGAACGGAGCGGAGTTTCTCCTCGAGTGACTTGTATTCAAGCTAAAAGATACGATGGGATGACTAGGACATGCTCAGTGGTAGAATGCGCATACCTCGTATCTGGAAAGCTGGGCTTCGGCACCCGCCTTGTATTCATCATGAGTATTATTGAGCGCAGTAAGTGCAGCCTCGTTGGCCTGGCTGATCTCCCGGAACTGTTGCATGTGATTACGTGCAGCAGTAAGGTCAACTTGGGCAACCTTGAGTTGGGCACTAAACGAGGGGCATGAGCAAGGTCTTGTCAGTGTGTATGCTACCGTGAAGCATACCGAAGGTCAGCGACTTCTTGCTCGAGCTGTTGTTCACGGGGCAGGTCTGGATCTGGCGCAGAAGCAGCGGCACTGGTACCAATCGTCCTTCTTTCGTAGACAGCAAGTTTCTCAGCATTGCCTTGAAGTTGACGCGCAAGATCCTCTACCCGTTCTTGCAGATGGGTCTTGCTAGTTTCCGCCCCGACGAGAGACTCCCGTGCTTGAGAGAGCTGCTCGGTCTAAGAGTACTGAATGAGTATGACCCAATACCTTCAACATGCATGGTGACGCACCATCTTGTCCAAACGAGACTGGAGATCTTTCGTGTCGATATCCCTCTGCAATGTGATATGTCTGATAGTTTCGCGTTCTTGGCTTAATTGCGACTTCATATCTTGCCTATATACGAAATGAGCATGCAGAATTGTCGAAAGGTGTTCAAGAATTCACATCTGGTTCTCCATCATCTGCACCTGAGTCTCAAGGCGTCGACGATCGTTCTCTCCCGAACGCTCAAGATCATTGTGCATTCTCTGGACGTTGGCCATGAGGTCCGAGAGTTGTGAACGCTCCACAGCAAGGTTCTTATTCTCTTCAATCAGTCGGATTTGGACACTCTGACGAAAAATGCTGTTAGTCTTTGAAGCCCAACCCCTATGGGATCAAAGCTGACCTCCCAGATCCTCTTCTCCGCGCGGAGGTTCGCAGCCTCATTGCGAAGCTGTTCGAGATCACTCTTCGAGACAGCCAATTCATCCATAACACGCTCGCGGTCAATGTCGAGGCGTATTTGTTGATCATAGAGCTGTTGGTTGCGTAAGGTCAAGCTGTCCAGATCTCGACTCTGCATGCTCAGTTGTTCCTGAGTCATACGTTGACGCTCTATCACAAGATAAGCAAACGAACAAGTAGTTTATGCACTGAATTCGACTTGCCATCGAGGAACTCAATCTTGGCAGTAGTCTTTGCAAGCGCTGCATTGGCCTGACCAAGCTGCCTTTGTGCTTGAGCCAGATCTTCGCGCAGCTTCTCGGCGTCCATACCCATTTCTTCCTTGTACGACTCGAACTGCGCTTGGACATCTTCTAACTCGGCGACCAAATCACTCGAAGCAGCGGGCGTGGCACCATGGACATCACCATTGACGCCACCACGCAACGAGGAGCGTTCAGCACGAGCAAGCATCGCTTTCAAAGTGTCTCTTTCCTTTATATACGCCTGGATGGTAAGCTCGTAACTCTTCTTCTGTTGCTCAAGCCGTGCCGCAAGATCTTGCATGGCATCGTGAGCCTCGCGGACAGCCTCGCCCTGCTCCTTCTGGAGCGCCTCACGGTATTCACGTTCCTCAGCCTCCATCTTTGCGCCGAGCTCACGAACGATCTTGAGTAACTTTTGGTTTTGCTCTTGGAGTGAGGGAATCGAGCGGAAGAGAACGAGGTTGTTCGTGATGACAGCGTCAATGTTATTAGCAGGTAAAGGCGGCATTTCATCAAGTTCCTCGTCCGAAGGAATCGAAGGATCAGCTCGTCGTCCGAGGTCCTTGAGAAGCGCTTGGACTTGTCGGCCTAGGTCTGAAAGCTGATGTTGGAGAAGGTCGGTCTCTTGATGGGACTTCCTGAGCTTCTGCGACACTTCTTGGAAGGAAGCCGCATTGGCGTCGCGTTCACCAAGAGTAGTCGAGAGTTGATGAGTAAGTTGTGTGCACTCTTCTCTGAGACGCTCGTATTCCTCACGCTGTTGTGTCAGAATGGGAGCCTAAGACCTTGTTAAGCAAGGGATCATATCATGCAGCGCAGAACATCTTACCCGTTCTTCTATCTGAGCAAGAACATCGGAAAGTGTCCTGTCCATATGATCATACTCTGCGCACTTCTTCGCATACTCCTCTTCAAGGCGCACATAGTCTGCATAGACCTCTGTGAACGTCTTTCCACTCTTCTGCACTTTGCTAACCATCGCCACCGTTGGGCTTAAACCCAGCATTGGGTCGGTAGCATACTCATGGCTGCCGGAGGCCCGCCCAGGGGTAGCAGGAACGGAAGTGTCGCGACCAGCAACCGGAAGTTCACCGCGGTGCATCCTCTCCATGACCGTCTCCAATCGTTCCAGCCTCTTTTCGACTTCTTCTCGAGCGCGTCGTTCCTTCTCAGTCTCCGCCCTCAGCGCAGCCTCCCGTTTCTCGGCACGGTCACCCACTCCTGCCCATTCGCGCTCGATACTTTCCACAATATCTTTTGCTTGCTTCTCTCTTTCCTCCATAATGGTTACTAGCCTCTTCAAGCCGGAGACCTCCGCTGTGAATGCTGCTTCCTGTTCCGCAAGCTGTCCCTGCAAGTCCTGTACTTTGGTGAGTGCCTGAGTCAGCTGTTGTGTTGACGCTGCTTGCGCAGACTGCATGGCTTTGAGAGAACTTTCAGAAAGAGTGTGTTTTTGTGTTAGAGAGTCATGTGCTGATTGCAGTTGGATGAATTCGGCATGCTTGTTACGTCGGTAGTTCGCATATTCTTCTGACTTGGCGGTCAACTCGGTGTGTGCGCGCGCGGTTTCAGACTGGGCAAGTGTAAGTTGTTGAGAGAGGGTTTCGACCTTGAACTGACAAGGGAGGTTAATTGAAATGTGGTCATGGATAGACAAAAAGATTTACTTTGGTTGACGTCTCTGTTGAGCGAAGCTCGCGGACCTGAGTCTCGAGGGCCTGATGGTCATGACGCGCTTGACGAAGAGTTGCCCGCAGGTCTTGGACTTCTTCTGTAGCTAAAAGTCAGCCAAATTTACGGAGCTTCAAAGTATTCAATGTACCATCACGCTGAGTAGCGTCTTCCTTGAGTCTGCTCACGACACCCATGAGGTCCCGTTTTTCCCTCTCAGTCTCTTCGATGCGATTCCTGAGGTGGTCGAGGTCGGACACCGATGACGATTGCGAGCTGGTGAACGACGATATACGCGTTTCTAAATCTCTATTTGACGCGGCTTCATCGAAATGGATATAAATTGGTTGCCAATCAGGTGTGCGTGCACGTACCCAGTTGATCTCGCTCTTCCTTGATGGCGTTCACCTCCTTTTGCCGAGTCTCGAGCGAATCTTCGAGATCCTTTGTTTTTGTCTCTCCATCTTGAATGGCCTGGTCAAGCTCTATCTCCTTGCGCTCTACCTCGGCTCTGAGTTCCTCTAAGTCGCGCCGGGTGTCATCCTGGTCTGCCACTTGTGCAAGTAAGAGTCGGTATACCGCAAGGACTGTTTCTGGGTCTGGCTTTGCAAACGAGACATCGGGCAGAATGTGTGAAAGAGTGTCAATGTCGAGGTCGGGTGGTATGGGTACAAGAAACGACGCAGAGGATGCGGGGGCGGACAATGAGAGGTCCTCAGTGCCTTGCGTCGAGGCGGTCTCGAGCTCTTGCTCGGCGGCGGCGGCGGCAGCAGCAGCTGCGGCAGCCTTTGACTTCCGTCTGGTCTTCACCATTGGGGGGGACGAAGAAATTTTGGGATGCGGAGGAGGTCGAACTCAACGTGCTCGTTGAGCTCGGACAGGGTGCACGTTCGGCAATGTCTCGGTGCAAATTTCATAGCCACTTTCCTTTGTCCACCTTTGGTCCCAGCGTTCCCACGATATTTGCACGATATTCTGCCTTCCATTTTTAGTAATAGAGATCGTTGTCGGTTTGCCTTGCGGCGCTTTTTTTCAGTTCATTCCAACATGTCGTTCTTCAACTCGATCGGGTGAGTTCCGCGTCGTCTGGCCGTGTCTCGACGTCGCTCATCGCGTTCAAGACGTTCCATGTCGCGCAACCCGCGCGCCCCAAAACGTTCGCCGACACCGACCTCGGCGACCTTTCCTGATATGCCTCCCCCGCCCGTGCCTTCTACTCCAAGCAGCCCATCACCATCCAAGCCTCTGTATCTCTGTAGTCCCTTTGTCGAAGCTGCCCTGGTCAAAGGCAACTTCAAGACGATCGTCGTGCTCCCAAAGTATGTCGACATCATGGAGTGGGTCGCAGTCAATGGTTCGTCGACTCTCGTCGCTCGTTGGCCATTTGCATAGTGATCTTGGTTCAGTGTTTGACTTTTATACCAACCTCAATGAATTTTATGGGGTCATCTCCGAGTGTTGCACCCAACATTCGTGTCCTACCATGTCGGCTGGGCCAAAGTACGTGCACGCTACCCTTTCCATGCGCATCTATTGACTGCATTTACGCGACAAAGCCTCAATTACACTTGGATCAACCAGGATCGAAAGAGCATCAACCTAGCTGCACCCACATATATCGATTACGTAATGACTTGGGTCCAAAACCTGCTAGACGACGAGAACGTCTTCCCCACAAAATCTGGTAAGACTTGAACAAACCGGTGACGGTCCCGAGTTTACCTGGTGTCTCGTAGGTCATGACTTCCCCCAGTCCTTCCCCTCGACCATCAAGCACGTCTACCGTCAACTCCTCCGCGTCTTTGCTCACATATACCACGCACATTACCCGCAAATCCTCCATCTCCGCTCTGAGCCCCACTTTAACTCACTCTTTGCGCACTTTTTGGCATTTGGAAGGGAATACGAGTTGTTGGATATCAAGGACGTCAAGGGTGCTACCAACGCATTTGTCGGAATTGGGATGCTGTGGGATAAGTGGAAAGAGATGGGCATCTTGGAAGGATAAATATGAACTACTTGATAACTAGTTCTTTTCTCTTTTCTCTTTCCAAGTTACCCGCTGTACTATACTGGTAATCACACCTTTCTCATGGCCCGCCAATTCATCGCCGAGCGCGAGCGTACACCCGACCACACCCACGTTCTCCTCATCACGACCGGCAGTGTCGCATCCATAAAGGCCCCTCTCATTGTACAAGAACTCCTTACAGTCAGTACTCCTTCTTTGTCTTTCCAAAACCGCGCACGCACGGCCCATTGGCTTAGTACAGCAACGTCAAAGTCGAAGTCGTCTCAACGAAACAGTCCCTCGCGTTCTTCAACCCCGCAGACGTCGAGCGTACCGGGGTGCGCGTCTGGACGGACGACGATGAGTGGTCGGTATGTAACATCGCTTCTGAGAATTCCGAGTGTTCCGTTCGGCTCAACACCCCCTCATTCAGGGGGCATACACCATCGGCGATCCCATCCTCCACATCGAACTCAGACGTTGGGCAGATATCGTCCTGGTTGCTCCATGCTCCGCAAACACCCTCGCCAAGATTGCTGCCGGCCTGTGCGATAACCTCGTCGTAAGTGTCCGTCTCTCGCTGTCATCTTTTTCTTTGTAATCGGGTCAGACGTCCCTGCTCCGCGCTCTGGCACCGACGACGCCGACGTACATCTTTCCTGCGATGAACACCCTCATGTATGAGCATCCCTTGACAGGACAGCACCTCCGTATCGTGCGAGATGTTGTCAAGTATCACGTCATAGGGCCAATTGGGAAAGGACTTGCATGTGGGGACGTCGGTAGGTGGTTCATCAATTCCCTCGGTCACACGTAGCTCACCTCTTGTTTGTCTGTAGGTCTAGGCGCGATGACAGAGTGGAAAGACATTGTGAAGATTGTCGTCGAGAAGATGCAGCTACAATTGAAGGAATGATTCATTCCAAGCCAACATACCTTGGATCCGGACACAACGATCGAACATCGGAGCAAGCTAAGGACGAAATATGCTTCCTCGTGCAGTGTATGATACTCTGTAAAAAGGTATATTTGCCATAATGAAGGATACTCGCGACTCAACTTTCGGACGAACCCTTCTTGGTGGGCTTTTCAAACAACTTGATTCCCCTCACATCCATGACTAGTCCTCCTCCCACTTCGCCCTTCCCGACACGTGCATACTCTACACCCCTCTCATCCGCGGATACATTCAATCCATCGAGTAGCCTCTCGCTCGTGTGCGGGATAAATGGTTGGAGAAGAATCCCCGTGATGCGGAGGGTCTCGAGGGCGGTAAGGTAGCATGACAAGGCAACGTCTGGTGGGTGCACGTCCGACCATGGTTCAAGGGTTGTCAGGAGGGCGTTCGCCTGTTCAATTGATGCTCAGTGGTGTCGAAAGATGAGTGTCAAGAAGCGACCCACATGTCTCAGAACCAGCACGATCGCATGAAGCGCGTCCGCCATTTCGAGATTTCTCATCGATCGTGATACCCCTGATCCGAGGCCATCGAGCAACGTCAACAATTCTCCATTGGTCGACAACTTGCAGGTTTCGGGGTCCAAAGGACTCGTCGAAGCTCCCGTACAGTCCAAGTTAGAGAATTGTCTAGAGATCAGGTTGCGGAACACCAGTGGTTCGGAGGTGACTGCCGTTGCTTTTGCAGCTCGGCTCTTGATGGCATTTGATGTTATCCGAAGGAAATAGTTTCCGAGTGAATTCCGTATCTCATCTGCATGTTTCCGGAGTTGTTCCTCGGACCAATCTACGAAGTAAAATGTGCCATCAACTTCCCGCCATAGCGACGAGTTCTGTTGACGAGAACGCACCAACGTCATCTCGGAATCTCCCTCCGACACGGGCGAGGTAGAACCGAACAGCGTCCACTCCAAAATCATCCATCGCAGTCAAGGGATCCGCCACGTTCCCGAGAGATTTCGACATTTTCTTCTGTCCCGCAGTCCAATGGGCATGCGTCAGCAGTGTTTTCGGCATCGGGAGCTTCATGGCTTGCAGAATTGCAGGGAGGTAGATTGCATGGAAGCTTCCATACGTGAGACCAAAGACAAGCCATGAAGTAGCCCCAGACATACCGAACGATGTCTTTCCCGACTACTTGCACATCTGGAGGCCATGCAGTCATCCCGGCGGTGGGATACCCCACTCCGCTCAGATATACCAAGAGGGCATCGAACCAGACGTACACTGTCTGACTCGGGTCATCGGGTACAGGGATCCCCCACCCAATTCTGTCTCTCGGTCTAGATACCGACAGGTCCTCGAGAGGTTCCGTCTTCAAGTCCTGAATCACCGCGTTCTGGTAAACGTCCGGGTGTACACCGCGCGACGCGAGTCCATTCTCGGCTTTCGCGTTGCGTTCGGCGGCAGCGGAGTAGTGCGCGAGAAGAACCTCGCGGAACTTGGAGAGTCTGAACTTGTAGTTCACTTCGCTAGACCATTCCACGACAGAACCTGTCTCGGTCGATATTTTGGTGTTTGGGCGGGTCGGATGTGATGCGATACGGGAGGAGGGATAGAAGCATTCGTCGGTGGTGGAATAGTATCCCTCGTAGGCGTCTTTGTAGATGAGTCCTTGGTCCGTGAGCGCACGCTGCACAGGACACAGATGAGGAATGGAGTTGAAAGGCGATCGACGAAGCTTACCCAGACACGTTCAACGGTGTCATGATGTTGTGGTTGCGTAGTGCGCATGAACATGGTCCCGCTGATATTGGCCCTCTCGCCCAGTTTCTATACGGACAGCGTTATCGTAAATACCAGAAAGCTTGGGTGAGGGATGGAACAAACACGAAACTCGGCGGATATAATGTCGCACCACTCGAGCGGGTCAACACCTTTCGCTTCGGCTGCTTGCTGCATCTTCAGGCCATGCTCGTCCGTGCCTGTGAGGAACACCACCGGACGAACGGGGTTCAACATACGTTGATACCGTGCGATGACGTCCGCGGTGACGAGCGAGTGGAGGTGTCCGATGTGCGGGCCTTTCGAACCACATCAGCGGGTGAGTCTAACGATGAGAGACTGGCCGCTCACGAGCATTGGGGTAAAATATGGGCGTGGTGACATAGAATGGCTTGTCTGTGCTCTGCGTCGCGTTGTGCCGTCGAACGGGAACCACAACGCGCTTGACTGCTGGTCTCGAGAGTGCGAGCGATGGGCTACGAATTCTAGAGTGGAAGCCTCTGCGGTAGAACATCCAGGTGAGTGAGAATCTACAGTAGAGTAGTGACTCGGATAATTACTACATGGCCATTTCGGGTCATCTACCCCTGTCAAGATGTCACCTAATACTAGTAGCTGGAGCCAGCACACGAAAAAGGCCAGCAAGTTTCGAACCTGCGCCCTCAGAGGAACAGACGTCCAATCTGTCGCTGTAACCACTTGGCTATTTCGCCGTACTCGGCATGCTGCTCACGCAAAGCGTGGCGATAGGACATAGACAGGACATGAGGAAGAGTCCTTGTTTATAGCTCCTACCCAAATAGTTCACACTTGTCCTTGGTGCTCGTATCACCGAGAGGTGGGGCATTGAACAAGACGCTGCCGGTATGGGTCCGTGACTCCGGCTAACGCGTCGACGTCACATGTCACATTAGTGCGCGTCACGCGTATACTGTCACGCCATTGCTCATTGCCAGACACGACGTCCCCGCACTAGCTACATCACTCACAACGATGGGTATCAAGGGACTCACCTCACTTATCTCCGAACATGCACCCAAAGCCATCGTGGAACACGACATCAAGACCCTCTTTGGTCGTAAGGTCGCCATCGACGCGTCCATGTCGATCTACCAGTTTCTTATCGCTGTGCGACAAAAGGACGGCGAGATGCTCACCAACGATGCTGGCGAAACGACGAGTCATCTTATGGGATTCTTCTATAGAACAATTCGCATCGTGGAGAATGGCATCAAACCCGCGTACGTGTTTGACGGCCGACCGCCAGAGTTGAAGTCGGGCGTGGTGAGTTGATTGATGGGGTCAAGCAGTAGCTATCATTGACGCGCTACATGTGTAGCTCGCGAAACGTTTCGAAAGGAGAGAAGAAGCAAAAGCTGACGGTGAAGAGGCGAAGGAAACAGGTACCGCCGAAGAGGTAGACAAGTTCACGAGGCGAACTGTTCGAGTTACTCGAGAGCACAACGAAGAATGTCAAAAACTTCTCAGGCTTATGGGTATTCCTGTCGTCATTGTTCGTCCCTTTTATACAGTCTCTCGAGGCGTTGAACATATGACTACGCTAGGCACCGTCAGAAGCGGAAGCCCAATGTGCTGAACTTGCAAGGGGTGGAAAGGTGCGATTACTATGACCATCACCAGGCACACAATCATGGAGCCGTTCTTGGCAGGTATATGCAGCCGGCTCGGAAGATATGGATACTCTCACTTTTGCTGCCCCAATCTTGTACCGCCATCTCACGTTCTCCGAAGCCAAGAAGGCCCCCATATCAGAGATAATTCTTGAGAAGGCTCTCCAAGGACTTGAGATGGATATGTCACTCGTAAGTGATACCCCGACGTATCTTGATTGCGCTGACTGTGCAAGGGTACAGTTTATAGATCTGTGTATATTACTTGGTTGTGACTACCTCGAGCCCATCAAGGGCATCGGCCCCAAGAACGCATTGAAACTAATAAGAGAGTTCGGTGGGTTGGAAGGTGTGGTCAAGCACCTACGAGAAAAGTAAGTTATTCGCATTGTCGGCTTTTACCCACATTTGATCATTCTCATCCCTCCAGACAAGCCGAAAAAGAGGACAAGGCCGCTGATGCAGAGGGCGGCAAGAAGAAGAAGGGTGGCATACAAGTTCCCGAGGAATGGCTTTGGCAGGAGGCCAAAAAGTTATTCGAAAATCCAGATGTCTTACCAGCTTCGGAAGTCGAGGTATCTCACTACTTCCCCCAGTTGTATGCGTCACGCACTTACAATATAACTTGATAGCTTGAATGGAAGGAACCTGATGTAGAAGGCTTGGTGCAGTTTTTGGTAGTAGAGAAAGGATTCAAGTTCGTCATCATTTCGCGCTGTGTCATTCACGATGCGATATATATTTCGATGCAGTGAGGAACGCATACGAAAAGGCGCGGAGAAGCTCCAAAAGTTCCTTAGCGCAAAACAACAGGGGCGTCTTGACGGCTTCTTCACTGTCCACCCCAAAGAACCCAAAGGAGGCAAAGGAAAGGTACAGGGGAAAGATGCCAAGGACAAGGGCGCAAAAGGGAAAGAGACCAAAGCCGGAGCGAAGCGGAAGGCGGATGACAAGAGCGAAGAATCGACCAGCAAAAAGAGCAAAACGAAAAAGTAGTAGCTGGATGAGATTGAGTCACGATTTTCAGGTGACACCGCACTCCTGCTACGGTACTGATAGGGTATTCTTCATTTAGTGTGTCTCCCTTTGCATCTGTACTTTTAGTCAACCTCCACCATTCAAGCTCGGTGACCTGCCGTTAGTTTCTGGAATTCAAAAATTTTGCAAGGTATCCTGCTCAGTATCAACAAGTGCAAGAATGAGATATTGCGCCCATCTCGGACTGTGAAGAGCGGAAGCCTGTTGGCCCGTAACACAAGGCGGTGTGTAGTGGAAAACACGGAGATAACAGTTGAAGCTGAAGATTAGTATAACATCTCGGCGGAGCCGGGACTCGATGTCTCTTCGTCGGCCTCCACTGGTCGGCAAGATATAAAGCTAAGCCGCGAAGACTTGACGTTTCGGATTCACGTTTTATCCACGAACCGACTTCGTGGTACGAATTTATAGCTTAAAACGGGCCCAAAATGTCTGGAAACGTGAAGTTTCGTGCAGGATGAAAGCAATCCATCATCAGGGCTTCAAGCTTCAGGGGTAGTCGCTGTGCACCGATTAGGCGATGATTGAGGCAACTTCCAGACGTTTCGGGCGCGTTTCACTGTCAACTTCAAAAAATACCTGGTGTTTCTGTACATATTCAGCCCTTTTTTTCTCCAAATCTGAGTATGGGTCACGACAAAACAATTAAGTCAGTTTGTGGCTAAAACACGAACACGAAACTTGAAGTCTTCCCGGTTGTTCTATCAACCTCGGGTTCAAACCGGCGTTTGGGACCTGACTCGCCTCATAACTTGGGATATGTGCCTACGTGGAAACATACACAGAAACCTCAAGTTCCGGCTCCGCCGAGATGTCGCATTAATCTAGTCAACTTTTATCTTCGCATTTCCCACTACGTTTAACTCACACTTATTTAAACGCTGCCCGTCTCGCTAGTGGGTATTGGTCGCTCATCGTAACCGACTATGACCATCGAGACCCATGTCGTTCCTGGTCTTCAAAAAATCGCCATTCGCTCAGGACCTCCAACCATTGATGAGCTGCGGGTCCACTACCCTGCACGTTTTACGTGGCCTCAGTTGAAGACCTTTGTTAACTCGGGGTACGTTTGGTTCTCCATCGTTGTACATCATCGCCTGACGGCTTTCGAAGAGATCTCGGTCTGCTGAAGCGCGACAAGAAGCTGCAGCGCAGATATGACGATTGGGCCATTGGAATAAAAAAGGAGTATGGATCAGTCAGTACGTGATTGATTGAATTGGTCAAGATCGGTGGAGGAAACGTGTCCATGCAGCCGATTACCTTTTAAACCATCGCCTACAATGGGGCAAATCCGACACCCTTTCATCACTCACGTCGACACTAGATGACCAATCCGTTGCTACACATAACGAAGGGCCAAAACTCTGCCAAATTCCAGAGTATTTCAAGGCGGATATACCATTTAACTCGGACTTGATCTGTATCATACGAAATGACTGGCCTTACTCAGGTACGACAGAAACGGATTGCTCGAGCCGAGCCGTTGACGGCGCACCTCTGTAGTTCCTCTTGAAATCGAGCATTCCTTGATCTGGACTAGAGTGCCCGTCTTCCATCCCGCCCTAATTCCACCTGCCGTCGATGCCCGCGTTCAGCAAGATGGTCTTTGGGGTTTTACAGGCTCGACTGATACCATCGAGAGTCTACCCTCTCTCGAGTCTTGCCTCCCAGCACTTGCTGACTGGGGTATCACGATGGACAAGCTCGTTCGCTCTCCAAGTGGAAGCGAAGAGGAAGAGGCTGCGGTAAAGAACGCAGGGAAAGAGGTGCATGAATTCGTGAAGCGAAGATGGAAAGAAAATCAGTGGGAAACCGCGTGGTTCGTCAACCCTCCGGTGCGTTTATTGTTTCTCGTCCGTGCGTGCCCACTCTGAGTCGTGATGCAGAGGTTGCAAAGTATTCCGGGCTTAGCACATATCCATGTGTTCGCGCGGAGAAAGTCGGCTGAAGAAGAGGCTGTCTGGTGTTCTTGACTAACGACATGCTCGAAGCAAGCATGATATCACGATAGATTTAGCAATAGATGGAGATCTTGACCTTCAACTGTGTGTGCAACTCATCGTCGTCTCATTGGCAAGCAGTCACCGCTACGCCGTCTTAGAGATCCGAGTGCGCAAGTACCTAACCACCGTGAAGTCTGTCGTGTCACATTTTTATCGTCGGCAAGTCGCAGGTCAGTCAGATCCTCGAGAAAAAGAATCTGACTTGAAAATTATTTTCGGATGATCTGACGCGATTTCCAGATGCTGACCACGAAGTGAGTGTGGTGACCATGGGAACCCGAAGTTGGGGTTAGGTGTAGCCGATGCGAGCGACCATCTCGAGACTCGAGATGTCAGCGGATTTACTACAATCCTGCATGGTCTTATCAGGCTCTAAGCCATTTGTCACCCTTCACGGCTATTGTGATAGCTCGGTGGGTATACCTTCCTCCAACTGAGCATGCATAGACCTCGTGTTCACAGTAGATGGGTATCAGCGTGTCAGGGAAGTACGTGAACTGAAACATGAGATTGACTCGAGACCATAAGCACTTGGGAACTAAGCGCTGAACTACCGAGATTCATAACCACAACCTCTTAAGTGGTTCCCGGCTTTCAAGCCTGATCTGAAAACAGGTGTGTACGATGAGTATATTGTCGGTGGGTTGTTTTCTCCACACTCTGTCCTCGCTCTCTTTCGACCTTCCGGCCTGGGTAGACTCGTCGTCGACCATCAAACGGCGGAGGAGAAAGCAAACATAGTCTTTGCCTCCCTCGAGTTTGCCGATCTCGTTTGGTTCGTCGGTGGCGCGATAGTTCAGGATCCCAATCGCCCATTCGTCTTCTTCAATTTTAAGGTCCTCGGAAGAAATATGGACTTCAATCGGCGTGAAGTCTGGGTCAGTATCGGGAGTGTGACTGACGGTGAACTTGTAGTGGTCTGCTTTGTCTGTGGTTCGTAGATCTCCGATGGTGATCATCAACGTCAAGTGCAAACCCTTGCGGGACAGGGTAAACGAGGTATCTCCGTGTACTTTTGTTGCACTCTCGGCGGGGAACCTATCCGTGTTGATTTCCTGGTAGCACTGGGGTGAGTGAGCGATGGCTTTCGTCCGGCCGTGCGAGGACGGAATGCCTGCCCATGCGAAGATCCCCCATTCATCGCATCTCTGGATGATGACCTCCATCAATCGATAGAATGCCCAGTCACCTTCCCCGTAGGCGATCGGGAGGTTGACATCAAAGATACCAACGAGGCAATATGAAAGATCTTCGACGCGCGTCGTCTGCCTTTTGGATGCCCAGGACATCCTCTGGCGAATGTTCTTCGTCCCGGGTTTGAAAGAAGTGAGCTCACCGAGGGGTATGTTGGTGATTCGCGATATGATTTTCATGAGACAGGGGTTTTCCTTGTCGTTGGGTAGCATATGAGTATCGGTACCGTTGGATATATCGGAGAGCTCCTCCCAGTTTTTGCCATAAAATTTCATCTTCTTGGGCGCGAGAAGTTCCTGCAGCGTCCACCCTCGCGTGAACCACTCATCCCCTTCCGACTCCAACTCTGAGACGTTCGACGCCCCGGCAAGGTGGACAATGCAGATGTGTGCCTGATGATACCATCGAAACATGGATCTGATCGCCTCATCGAGTTCTGCGCTGCTGCTCTTGTTGATGCAGCACGTATCGGACCATGCCAGCCTGCACCCAAACTGCACGGCTTTCCTGCAAAATTTCATAAGCTTCTCGAAGCCCTTCCCGGAGCCGCGGGGGTTCGACGACATCTCCTGGAACGAAGGCTCTCCTTCCTCGTACCATCTATGAGAGAAGATGGCGTATTTGAGAAGATTTTTGAGATCGCCATGGATAGCCTTCTTTCGCACCGACGAAGTATACTTCTCGTCGATGTGATGCAAATCCTCTCTGAAAAGCGAGGAGATGGACGATCCTGAGATTATCTTGATGGCGAAAGCGTTCCCCGACTCGGACTCGCGAATGTAAATCAGGTTACGAGGCAAGTGGTTAAAGATGAATTCGTCGAAGATAGCCTGGAAGGGGTGTATAAAACACGCATTGCATTAAGCTATCCAAGTCAGTGATAGGCACTTGCCCGATTCTTAAACTGGAGCGATTGGGCGAGATTCATGTTGCATCCGTGCAAAACCGGATGCTCAGGCTATCGCTCAGTTAGGGGGAATCGATGGTCAGGTAACGAGGACGATCATAAGGGGTGGGAGGTTTTTCTCGGGATGATAATAGTGTGTCGGACCCCAGGGCCCCACTGCCCAGTGCGATCTAAATGCTAAGGGTGATTTCGCCTCGAAGTGGGAGCAATGCGAGAGTCTAACTAGATATGGTCCTACAATCCTACCCTTTGAGGGACACATACAAATGTTTCAAAACGACGTGGACACTGAGAGCCGAATGGTTGACGCCATAGTGCCTATCAATGCGTCCCATCTCCTGTACCGGAGCCAAAACACATCCATCTGAGGAACCCGACTGCAACGATAGCATCGCCCGACTCTTGCTGATGTAGTCCACTGTGAGTAAAACAATAGATGTAAAGGAATACACGTACCGTTCAATTGACCTGAAGTGGGTTCTGTCGCAACGTGCGCCCGCTCCCGGTGTCTCAGCAAATACCTCGGTGTAACTCTGCTCTCCAGCGACGACAGTGCCGA
>JBBPUP010000165.1:23256-38202 GCA_038094735.1 Exsudoporus floridanus
AACATATCGGGGGCTTAATTTGAGTCGGCCACTTGTCAGATGTTCCATCCGTCATCGAACAGACTATCCGGTTTTCTTGAAGTTAGCGCTTTGTTCATTTCTCTTGCGCAGGCAGGCGGAGTCCAATACAAAGCAGGTTTCCTACGTCTCGAAGCATCTGGAAGTAACCCAGGGCTTGGGCGAAAAGCTACGAGTAGGAAAGATCGAAAGCAGTCTCGTTGGTGCGCTGTGCGGGAGAGCTGTCTGGTTGTCCTTGAAGAGCCAGGAGAGGTTTGTCGCGTTTCTTTTTTAGTATATCCCATCGCTCTGATCACCATTACAGTTGACTATTTTAGACGTCTTTCTCTTGGACAGCGATTTCAAGATCGTGCGTCCCATTCGTTACTATCGCAAAGGTCTCCACCTCCTTCGCCCGGAACCCGCGGACAGGGAATTTCACACTGCCGAACGCACGCACGAAGTTACATTACCTCAGGAGACAGAGGTCGACTGTGCATCGGCGATGGACTCTATCACTGGCAGAATAAGTAGAACGTTTAGTCGTTTCCGACGATCGACACCGAATCTGGACAATGTTGAGAATCAATCACCCCCTCGGCCTAGGAATGCGCGACATGACTCGGCGTCATCAGGGAGCTCAGTTGCATCCAACCTCTCACCCCCTCCAATGCTGGATCCTTCTACGCACGTTAGGCCCCTACAAATCTCTCAACCTCGGCGAAGTGGACGAGTTGAAGAGCAGAACCAGCAAAAAGGGCAAGCAATAACAGAGAGCGAACAACGGAGGCGAAAGAAACGTTCGCAAGACGTGTCAAAGCACACGTTCTATGTTGAGAACTCACAAATGCGGCTGAAACTGTTTGCGAGGAACGAGGTAAGTACATAGTCGGTCGCTTGGGTCATGACTGACGCTGCGCTTTCCTAGCGACAAATGCTACAATGGATCACGGCATTGGAAAAGGCTGCGGACATTTGTCAGTTTGCGACCAAGAATCGGTTTGGCAGTTTTGCGCCGATTCGGATGAATGTAGCTGCGCAATGGCATGTGGATGGGGTTAGTGTGTTGTTACGAGTATTCATATCCACTGACTGAATCTTCTCTGCAGCGCGACTACATGTGGAATTTGTCGAGAGCGCTCATGATGGCGAAAGAGAGCATATATATCCATGATTGGTGGCTCTCCCCGGGTATGGCTGATCACTCGGAGAATCGTGTCCTTTTAGCTTAGATACTGCAGAATTGCAGCTACGACGACCAGGCAAAGACAAATATCGATTGGATAGGATTCTGGAACGAAAGGCAAGCCAAGGCGTCAAGATTTATGTGATATTATAGTGAGTGTCTATGCTTGGTATATATGCCATGTGTTCATGTTGTCAATAGTCAGGAAGTGTCAAGTCGTACAACGCCGACGGATAGCAAGTGAGCGACGCTTCTTTTTACTTCCGTCTTTCTCTTACATCCGTGCACTACATTAGCTATGCGAAACAAACACTGTCATCGCTTCATGAAAACATCATGATCCAACGATCCCCCTCGCATTTCCAGACGGGAACATTCTACTGGGCTCACGTGAGCCAATACGCCACTCTCTTCTTACTATAATACCATTAATTTTGTTTTGTTTTGTTTCAGCACGAGAAACTTTGTGTCATTGACCAAACTATTGCCTTCACAGGGGGGATAGATCTTTGTTTCGGAAGGTCTGTTGCATCATCACACCACAGACGATATCTAATTTCCTCTAGATGGGACACCCCACAACATGTTCTCGTTGACGATCCAGAACTATTGCTAGACAAAACAGAAATATGGCCGGGTTTGTTTCCGACGAGCTCACTCTGGCATATCTGTGCTTACTGCTTCCTTGAATGCGCTAGGGAAGGATTACAGTAATCCGAGAATCTTGGATTTCCACGATCTTCATAAACCCGAGGAGGACATGTACGACCGCTCCAAAGTTCCGAGGATGCCTTGGTATGCGTTCACAAAAGTAGAGATTGCAGAGGCTAACACCATACAGGCACGATGTTGGAGTGCAAGTTGTCGGCCAACCGGCTCGCGATCTGGCTTGGCATTTCATAGAGAGGTGCGCCAGAGGCAAACTAATACGTTTTTATTTGTTGATAGATAATACTAGGTGGAATTGGTTATTGCGGATAAAGGTAAGGCATGCTTCTGTATCTAAGAAGAGATCTATCATGCAATCTTTCTCTGCGTAGAATCATACGAGGTTTATGCCATTTTTACTGCCTCCGGCGGAATTTAGACCTGGAGAATTGGAGGTCATGGGTCTCACAGGGACTTGCGAGATGCAAATTTGTCGATCGGCTGGACCGTGGTCGCTCGGAACGCCAAACCGGACCGAACACTCCATCCAAAATGCATACATAGCAGGTAAGCTTTCCTGATACGTCTGTAGACGTCAGTCCTGATCTGAGGCAGCTATTGACGACTCGGAGCACTTTGTGTACATTGAGAATCAGTTCTTTATCTCTTCGTAAGCGTGCGCGTCGTAGAGTTGGGAGCAGGGCTTATTTCCAACTCGAAGGACTGTTGTTAACGACGTGGAGATCGAGAATGGAATTGGGAATGCTATTGTCCGACGCATAATTCGCGCGAAACAAGAGGACACCCCATGGAAGTGTTGCATCGTCATACCACTATTCCCTGGGTTCCCATTTCCAGTAGACCATGGCGACGCTAGTGCGGTGTGTTTGCTTAGTTACTGGGTATACTTCCAAATTGACTCAGTGATTTGACAGATACGAATCATAATTGACTGCCAAAACCGTACACTGTTCCGAGGGGAAAACTCGATTTACGAGCGATTACGAGCGGAAGAGATTGTAGTAAGTTCTACCTCCTCGATCCAGCTCTTAACATAACTTTCGTCAGCCCGAGCATTATGTTCGTGTGTTCTCGTTGCGAAATTGGGGCAAGATGCGTGATGGGGTCTTGACTACCGAGATTGTAAGCTACCCAATATTGAACGTGTTTCCGTGGGTTAACAATAGCCTCAGGTGTACGTTCATGACAAAACCTGCATCGTGGATGACAGGCTCGCGATCATTGGAAGTGCGAACATCAACGAGCGATCCCAGCGTGGTGATCGAGATTCTGAGCTAGCAGTTGTCATTCGAGATACTGACATGATCGAGGGGTGGGTCGTGGTGAACCTTGTTTTTGGGCTCTCAACTGATCTGCTCGTGTTCAGAACGATGGCAGGTAGTCCATTCAAAGTGGGACGATTTGCACATACGCTTCGGGTCCGGCTGATGCGAGAGCATGTTGGAATTGATGTCGATGCCCTGGCTGACGAAGACTACGGATCATGTGAAGAAGCGTCAGACCACGAACGAGCCCAGGAACAGTGGGACCCGAACGCAGAACAGGAGCCATCCGGTCGTCAATTTACGGAGGCAGCATATGTGCATGCACAACCACTCCGTGATGCAATACATACTGCGGCAGATGGAATCAAAGAAGGCATGCGTTTTCTCTACTTGTGATCGCTGTCTTGCTGACCTGACTCTCAAGGTGCTGAAGTTGCCGAGCACGCTGCCCTTGGATCACTGTCAAAAGTGTTCCATCCACCTATGGCTGATGGCGAGCTGCGCGAACCTGGTCTAAAGAAAGATGAACCATCGGCTCGGGAAGGTAATGTGCTATGCCCTCTTGACGAAGAGAAGCTCTTCGTCGGGTTCGTCCCCGGAGTGGAGGTCAGGGCCCTTGACAGTCGACCGCAGGCTCTGGAAACCGGGGAGCCATCCTGTGCTGACCAGCCGAGTTCGCGCGAGGATCAGAAATCTGATTCGAACACTGACACGCTATTCGATGCCCATACTGCCGGCTGGGAAATGGTGGATGGAGGTACCCAGACGGCCTACGAGCCATCGCACTTTACATCGGATCACAGTGACCTGACTGAGGACAAGAGTACAACATATAAACGGTATAACCGGAGAAAACGGAGACGAGTTTATGAAGGCGAGGGCAAGCAGTCGGTTCCGATATCGGCACCGCACGTCCATCCCGATGATTTCGAGGATCCGGTCTCGGATGAATTTTGGGATCGTGTTTGGGTTGCATGTGCCAAACACAACGTGAGTACTTGCTTGTTGAGATCCCCTGTGCCTCGCCTTACTGGCTCCCGTAGACGGAGATATACCGCAAGGTGTTCCATGCGATCCCGGATGATACGGTGACCACCTGGAAGCAATACAAACACTTTGTTGCTCATCATGAGCAGCTCACAAAGCCCGTAAGTATCCGGTCGCGACCCGTCGTGAGTCTGATCTCGTACTCTGTATCAGGCCAAGACTAGTCCCTCTCCAATTCCGCCATCCTCGGGCAGTCATTCCGAGGAGAACGTATCTAATCTTCTTGGGGAAAGCATTGAAGAGCTCCATTACCGAGACGGAAAGGACAGTGAATGGTCGTTGCCCACGAGCATGCCGAAATCCCAACACACGCAAGAGAAAGAACTAGGAAGAGGGAAGAACGTCCGAGGGTCTCAGCCGTCTGATAAGGTGGAGTGGGCAGAAATGGAGAACTTGTTGAAACACGTACGCGGTCATCTAGGTAAGGCAACCAACTCTTATTGTTACCTCTATCTGAAACATGACCACCTAGTTTTACATCCGACGCACTTCCTGGAGGTGGAAGATGAGGGTGAAAACTTCCTGTTCAATACCGACAGGTGAGCGGGGCTCGTGGGCTCGCGCAAGTCATTGCTGAATGTGTGCATGATTCAGGCTTATGCCACTTCCGATTTACGATTGAACAAGTCCCGCTCATAGGACAGGACACGAACACATGAACTTTTATTCCGCACACAAAGGACATTCACGATATGGCATTCACGATGTGTTTAAAGTTATCAAACATAATTAGCTTTCTGCGTTTACTTTGTCTGTTCGCGTTCACTCTTCACTGTAAATGTCGAATACCAGCTTATCTGGGTGTTGGAGCGTCATTAACCCGAAACACCTCTGATTCGGACGGGGCCAACGCTACCGACCTTCGATGTAAGGGTCCGTATATGCCTGGTAGTCCCTGTGCGCCTTGTGAGGTGCGTAACCCTTTTTCAAGGCATCTTCATCGTTGAAGATGAGAATGACGCCTGGAAGCATTGGCCAGTTGAGACATGATCACGTTCGGGCCGAGGAAGCACGAGTTGTACCACTAACCTTCGTCAAAGTCGTGATCCCTGGGATGCTTGAGCTTCGTACCGGCCTTGATACCACTGATGGCGGGTATCTGCGAGGGTAACGCATGCAGAGTCGTTCTGACTTTTGCAATGTCGGCGGGACTGATTCCCTGTTTGTACTTGAGCAGGACTCAAGGATCGGAAGGCTTCAATGCTCGGGGGAAACAGTCAGAATTGGTGTGACGTACTGATATGATGGATGGGCATGGTGGCAGAAAGATGACGGTCACGGAAGGCCCCAAGAACGCTTTTAGTAGTCTACTGAGGGAACCGTTTGTCAGATGATTTCGGGGGTAGTATTTTAAGGACCGGAGCTTTGAATCGAACAGACTAACTTGATCCTAGCTGAGAACTATCGCGCGATCCTTTGACGATGCCAGTCCAAAGCCGGGGCAAAAAAAAACATGTCATTGCGAGGTGCTCCAAGTCAGGGGTTGTTTTATTCCCGGTCTGATCAAAGTATAAAACATTATGTAACAAACAGTCAAGGCTACTGAACAACGAGAGCACATTGTTTGACGGACAGAAAATCTGGTACAGGGGGAAGAGTCCATCATCAAGTCCGATTCGAGAGGGCAGACGGTCTTCATGCTTCCTTGTCAACAGTAACAAGGCGTTCTGCGAGTCTTGAGAGCATCTCTTCCGCACGGGGGTTACGAGGGAAGGACCGCCCATCCCCTTTACTGCAAAGCCCATCGTGATCAGATAGATGAACCCATGTCACAAATGGTAGCCATGTCAGCCGATTGTGATCTTCAGGGCCCACTCACCTAGCGCCACCATATACAACGCGGTATATCCAGCCGCGTGGTTGGTTCCACCCAAATACCTGCGCCCAGTTCTTCCGCCATCCAAGATTGTACAGCTTCACAGAACTATGAGCTTCCCGTACAAGACATCTTTGCTTGTATGAGAGCTCGTGTTCCATAGGAGGATCCGAGAGGCGAAGTGACACAGGAAGTGGTGGTATATATTGAAGGAGCAGGAACGGTGTGAGACTTTCTAGAGTCGTTTGGTTGGTGCTATTCGTATTTGAGCAACGTGAGTCTGACGGGGTGAATGCCACTTACGAGATGAGGTACATGTGGTATATCGTGAAGGAACCAACGACAATGGCAAAGATGAAACCGGCAGCAGTTAAGAGAAGCTCGTGAATAGGCGTAGCATCGTCCTCATTTCAAAGTTAGCAAGCGTCAGAGCGCAAACCTGAGTCTGGGCATGCTCACCGGCACTGAGGTGGGGTTGTGGAGTGACCACCAGAATGCACGCGCAGAAATAATGCAGATGTAAGTTGAGAGGAGGGTAACGCAGGATATGAAGTGGAAAAATGCAGGATATGTTCTATGCCCCTAGAGGAAGATCGGCAAGGACAATTTCGTGTAACATCGATCTAGACCTACCACACACTTGCTTCCAAGCCATGGGCAGTGATGATCTGATCAATCAGCGCTCGTGATAGCTCAATAGGATATCTACAGCCTACCCATTTTTAATACGCAGCGTCCACAAAGACTGCAATGGTGCGTGCGCTCTGGCTTGGGTCCCCAGCATTTGCGGCACCATTTGAGAGGCGTCAACTCGTCGTCAAAGTCTGGAGCAGCCATGAGGGCCTCCCGCATACCCATACCGTCCCTGCCAGTATCCTCACTTTCTCCCTCTGAAGCTCCTTTAGAGAGAGACACTGGCCCGGGGTCGCGAGCCACACAAACAATGAGCGAACAAAATGCAAGGAACGAAAGGGCGTATGAAACAAACAAATGGATGAAAAAACTTGAGGTGGAATGTAGCGTGCGGAGGTAATGATTGACAAGAACGAGTAGCCAGGATGGGTGCGGGGCTATCAATAAAACAACTAATACTGTGAAAGCGTTGAGGATCACTCAATGGTCCGAGCCCAGCATGTTGGGCACTTACAACAGAGAGAGAGGTAGTCAAACCATCTTTTCGGTCGTTCGTCTGGATCATCGTCGACGTTGTCAGGGTCTCGTCTTGCGGACGTGGAAGAATCGAAGGAGAGCAGTGGCATTGGGTATCGTGCCGAAGCCTACGCTAGAGACACGGTTGAAGAGGGTGGTGGTGATGGTGAGAAATGGGCCGGTGCGACCCAACGTCGGTAGTAGTAGTCCAACTTGCTTCGTCTTGGCCATTCGGAGCGCCCCGCCATGTCGAAAGCCAGCAAAAACGTTCAAGGAGTGCAATATTGTGCGACGGTAATAGCTTGTTCAAGTTTCAAAACCACCACTACTGTACCGCGAAACTGACCCGGCCCGCCACTCCCTTCTCACACTTGCCAATGCCTTGACGTCGACTGACCATACGGCCGGGTGGTACGTATATTCATCACTGCATCTCTCCAGCGAGTGGATTCGAGTTCAATCCGTTCTTGAGAATCTATCTTGATAGGCTCCGCACCAGGCATCTCTTGGCCAGATAAACTCGCCGAAATTGCCGCACGTGTACCGTCATGAAACATATCCCCATTTGCGAATGACCCATCGCGGCTCAATACAATTCTGCGGCCCCGACTTCTTCTTCTGCGTCAATCACGACGCGTTTTGCAGAGTTTAATGAAGCGAAACCCGAAGACCGTGCTTGAAATATGAAAAATGGATTAACAGAAGAGGCAAAGCGCGGTCGAAAATACGTGGGGTGAAACTTGGAGTATGGGCGAACGCATGCCTCCTACTGGAAATTGGCATGGACATCAGCGTGAATAAGAAATTCTATTCTCCCCCGAGTGTGCGCTTAAACTTCTTCAAGCTCTGACAACAATTGGACCACAGCCCGAATTTATGGTCTAGACGAACAAAGAAACAGATAAACAATAGTAATCTGGGCAGATTTCGGGTGTGGACCATCGATGGGGCTAATCGGCCGAGCAGCTGCGACCCGCATATTCAGCCTGGCGAGTGGGTAGTCTTGTCCGCGGAATTTTCGCACAGCCCTTGACATCCGACTAAACCTCAAGAATTTGACGCCGTCTTTGTGTTCGTTAAGACGATGAATTTCGGCCTATGAGTTTAGTTTTCACCCGTGTTTGAAGTTTAGACGAAATCCGAACTTTGAATTGTTACATGCATGTTCCACGTTCACTCGTACCTCAAGCTTTCATGTTTCGGCTCATGGATCTTCGATCAGGAAAATTTCGAGGCTTTCCGCTGCGCAAACGTTAACTTAAATTCTGTCACCGCGGGGTGTCTATTATCGTCCGTTTTTTCGGCTAGCTGTCTTCCCCATTGGAACTTCGCCGCAACGTCGAGTCATCTATTGCATGGATTCTCAGAGCTGTTTCACACGCAGATACCATGGTTTCCCTCACTCTCAAAATTTATCTAATCGCGTTGCACACCTCTCTAGCAGGTATGCTATGGGGGCTTGACACTGGTGAGTTCTAGCAGTACATCTATGGATTTCTCGACGATTCTAGGCGACAGGTTCCATTGGTCCTCTCACGCAAATGCCACAATTTAGCAACTCCATAGGGTACATTTCATCCAGTCAACTGGGGATTTATGTTGCCTGTGTCCTGCTCTCAGCCTCGGTTTCTTCTGTATGCAGCGGCCATGTTGCTGATGTCATCTCTCGCAAGTATGGCATTCTCGCTGGTGGAGTAATAGTCGCCATTGGGACCACTATATCCGCCTCTGCGAATAATTTCCCTGCTTTGATCTGTGCTCGTCTGATAACAGGCATCGGGCAAGGCCAGTCCATTTCAGTGGTGACGATCTACCTGTGCGAGATCGCTCCCCAAAACATTCGCGGCACCGTGGCAACTATGCTGCAGCTCCTTATCACGATAGGCATCGCCGCTGGGTACTTCATAGCCTACGGGTCGTCGAGACTGGATAGTAGCCTAGCTTGGCGTATTCCATTCATCACCGAAGCCTGTGTGGCCGCAATACTATCGATTGGAATGGCTTTCGTGCCATTCTCTCCTCGGTGGCTAGTGCAACGTAGTCGGTTCCAAGAAGCTCGCGAAGTCTTGTCAAGACTCCGTCAGACCGAAAACGTTGATGAGGAGTTACAGAGTATTAGAGGGTCTCTGGAAGAGAGGGGCACACAGCAAGCCACATTCTCGGAAGTCTTCTCGAAACGGTACATCAGAAGGAGTCTGCTTGGAATATTCCTAATGGGATTTCAAATGCTCTGCGGTGTACGTGTCAACTTTTACCATATTCATCACAATTCATTCCACCTTCATCCTCACCAATATGTCTTCTATTTGGACCAGATCGATGCTGTGCTATATTATGCTCCCATCCTCTTCACGCAAGCTGGCTTCTCGTCGCAACGTGCATCATTCCTTGCCTCTGGTATCTCTGGAATTATAAATCTAGTGTTCACCATTCCAGCTCAGCTTTATGTCGATAAGTGGGGCCGGAAGTTCCCCTCGATAGGGGGAGGAATCGCCATGGCTAGTTGTTTTTTAGCAATCGGCAGCATATATGCAACACACGGCGGCAAGGCGAACGGAGAGGTCTACCTCAATGGTAAGCCCTCTCAATGGGCTGTCATCATCCTGATCTACATGTTCGTCGCCAACTTTGCGTGGTCCTGGGCTGTGGTGAGTTCCTAGTATTATTCCGTTCCGACGCACTGGCACGAGGCTCGCCTTCCTTGTTAATAAGGTCAATAAAATTTACGCGTGCGAGATAGTACCAACACGCCTGCGAGCGAAGGCATGTGCGTTCCAGCTGGTAAGCTATCGTTTCTCTTCGTCGAGATGAAGTTATTTACTTGGGGTATCCGAGCTTGCTAATTGGGTCGTTAACTTCACGGTGACGTTGACTGCACCTCTCTTCCTCCGCGCATCTCCGAGCGGACCGTATTTCTTATTCGGTACAGCAACATGCTTCGTCACGCTGGTGTGTTACTTCTTCATGCCCGAAACCAAGGGAAAGAGTCTGGAGGAGATCGAGGGCATTTTCGAGATGAACGATGGTGCTCTGAAGCCTGTGTCAACTGTATGACAAATTGTTGGTTGGCCATTCATATATCTGACGTTGGAGAAAATCCAATGATCATCCAGTCTTGAACAGCACGTTTTAGCCACTTTGTCCAGTTTCGGCATGGCGGTTCATGTCCCTGGTAGATGAAGCGGCTACATCCACCATGCCTTACTATTATCTGACTCTCATCCACTATATCCCAGCACAATACCTCTAAATGTGCCACTTTCGTTACGAGCTTGGAATCGTGTCATTGACAAGTATGTGTTATAATACGATGACAAACCTGCCTGCTGCCAATGGAGTCTCAACATGTTCGATCATCGATGATCTAGTACCCTTATTTGATTGAACCCGGCTAATACGAAGTGGCAGTCTGGTTGCGTATTGCGAGCGACGATATGCGCAACTCACTCTCGGTGGAGTGGATTTGTGTGATAAGTTTGAGGTACATGGTACAACGTTATACGTGCAAAAAACTGCCAATTCGAGGAGCCGGGAGTTAACAATACGCGAGGATGCCAGCTATATATACTGGACAATGAATGCTTTCTTCTGGTCAGTCCTCCACCTTAGGCGAGATTTTCTCCGTCACCCTCGCTCCTTCAACCATCTAGTATATATTGGTCGTCCTTCGATGGGACGCGTACGCGTAGTTGCTGACTTGGGTGTGCTGTCTGGTCTAGCTGCATGCATACCGGTCTCGAATCACCACCTGAGTCCTCGTCGGTAACCATGACGAGTCCGGGGTCATCCCCTCCCCGCTGCTAGTACATCTGTCGTTCCGAACCCCAGAGTGAGGAATGTCAGTTTTGAGAAGCTGAGGGTCTGAGTTGGTGATGTTGGCGTGATCCTGGGCACGATGCAAAGTATCTTGCATCCTAGTCGACGAAATGTGGTGTGATAATCGAAAAATACGTGCTATGCTGCTGATGTCAGGCCATTAGTAGTAGCAACTTCCAAACCCCAACAATGAAGACAAGTACTCTTGCTGGTCCACCAAGCGCATGCTGCTGGGCTGGTATCAAGCACACTGGTACCCCTGAAGGGCGCACTGAAGCGCTCGGCGGGCTCGATACTTACATCTCTGAGCCACCAGCGAATGCAACGTCTGGACCACACAAGAAAGTGCTCCTGTTCCTCGCAGATGCCTATGGACCCCTGTTCATCAATAATAAGTTGCTTCAAGACTACTTCGCCTCGCGGGGTACGTCGTTTGCGGTTCGCACGTGTGTTTCGAGCTGTCGCTGATGCGAGAGGGGAAGCCCAGGATTTATCGTACTCGGGCCGGACTATTTCTTTGGGGTCCCCGTACAAAATCTGCCGCCAGATCGCGACAAGGTTGCATGGTCTGTGGAGGCACGCGCCGCAGCGATCGAGGTGTTCCCAAAGTGGTTCGAGGAAGTCAAAGTTGCATACCGTGAGCAAGATTCCGCCGATGTTGATGTGCTGCTTAGCGGCTCACGTTTCCTAGCGACCGAAACGACGAAGTACCTCGCGGTCGGTAAGTTCGCCGTAGACCCGCGGTACTTGAGCTTCATTGACCCAATGATTGTTGAACTTGTCTCCAGGTTACTGTTTCGGCGCACCGTTCGTACTGGATCTGGCCGCAGAGGGATCCATCGTAGCAGGTAATGTGTTCTCTGTGGATAACTACAGCGAAACTTGACCTGCACGCACATCAAGGTGCCATTGCCCACCCTGGTTTCCTTGAGGAGGGTCATTTCCAGAAGCTCAACAGTACGTCATCCAGACAACACGTTTTAATTCCGTCTGCTTACGCTAGAACAGGACCCCTCCTGCTTTCGTGTGCAGGTGAGATTCAAGTCTCTAACCCTCCTCTTGACTGATCTCCACCAACAGAGGATGACTTCGCTTTTCCCCTCGAGGCGCGAAGACGTGCTGAGGATATCCTGATCAGTAACAAGTCAACTTATTTATTCCAAGTTTTCTCGGGAGTGTCCCACGGATTCGCTGTTCGCGGTGACCCGAATGTGCCCCACGCACGTGAGTGTCTCCCTCACATAATGAATTTTGACTGAACATTCTTTTCTCTATCCATCAGGCTGGGCAAAGGAGGAGAGTGCTCGCGGGATAACGGAATGGTTCTTCCACTTTGTGACATGAAGAGTAGTTGATGGAGAAGAGTGCTAACACTGACTGTTATTGTAAGATATCCTGGTACAGACGACGAAATAGTAAGGTGATCAAGTTCCGACTTTTATGAATGGGCAATGCGACGTGCTGACTTGCAATGCTCTATAGTTGGTTGTGGTTATGCTGAATAGCTTCTAAGTACCGTCATGTTCACTATTAGCCAGTCTCGCTGCTGCACGTCCTGCTTTTATCCCGAACACGGTGCCCGCCGTCAGTCCGCTTCCTCCTGGGTAGTTGTTATAATAAAGATCACCGATCATCTCTCCAGTACAAAACAGACCCCGAATAACATCTCCACTCCCAGCTAGCACACCACCCGTCTCTGGATCGATCGCCAGACCACCAAACGTAAATGTGATGCCACAGGCGACCTTGACGGCCAGGTAAGGTCCTTCCTCGATTGGAAGGGCCCAGTTCGATTTTGCAAGGGTCAATGACTTCCCAGAGGATTGGGTTGACAGGCCGTCTTTGATAGCCGGATCCCATTTAGATCCTGCATGTTCTTTGCGGTGTTGGTGAATTGCATCGTTGTATTCGCGGACCGTCCACAGGAACCTTTGTTTGTCCCGCAATCCCTTGTCTACTAATCTGTCAGCCAACTCCTCGATAGTGGACGCTGTGATCTTCTCTACAACATCGTCGCCGTACTCTTCCTTCCGAAGCCGTGGAATCATTTTCGCGTCCCACACTTGGAAGGCAGAACCTTCCGGTTGCAGCAAGATCTGCCTCCCAAATCTCGCATAGGTGTAGTTTCTGAAATCCAGGCCTTCGTCGACAAACCGCTCTCCATTGACATTCACCATAATGCCCAGCGGATATCCGGATTTGGTGAATTGATTGCTTAGCTGCCTGTCTCCGGCATCGTTGGGCGCATTTGCGTCCCAACAAGTACTATGGCATCCCCTCCAGTCGCCGACGAGCCTGGCACCGATGGCTTGTGCCATCAGGATTCCATCCCCTGTATTGTAAGGGGTTCCGCGAACCTAAGCGCCGCTGAGCTATCGTTTTGTGCAACATATACGGATACCCACCCGTGCATGTTTCCAGTCTGGTCCCAGGTATTTCATGCGGAGGTCTCGACTGGATTCGTAGCCACCACATGCGAGAATAACCGCAGGCGCCTTGAGAAGGACCTCGTCTCCGTTCTTCCGTACCACAACCCCCGTTACAGCGCTACCCTCGGTGATGAGCTTAACTGCGGGCGTATTGAACCACAGTCTAACACCCCGATCCCGGAGTGCTCGCAAATCCGCCCTGATTAGCCCCTTTCCACCGTCCTCCACGCTCAATGCTAACCCTCCCCAGAACTTTTGTCTTCCATCCACCTCGTACGCTTGTCTGTGGAATGCCAGGATGAACGGTATCTTGACTGTCTCCGCAAGCCATTGTATTGCGTCCCTCGAGTTCTCCACCATAGTCTTGACTAACACGGGGTTCGGCTTGTTTTCTCCAAGACGCATGATATCACCAATAAAATCGTCCGCGGTGTAAGGTGCGACATCGATCTTCTCAGCTAGTTCGGCCGTTACATTGGTGACAATGGGGAGGAGGTCTGCAAGACCGGTGTGGACGGTACGATGGGCTCCTGCTGTGAAGTAGCCGTTCCCACCGACCCACTCTTCAGGCGCTTTTTCCACGATCAGGACGTCTTTGCAGCCCGCCTCGACTGCAGAAAGTGCGGCAGATGCACCTGCGTGCCCACCACCCACGACAATACAATCGAGAGTTTGTGTCATCCCAGAGGATCGAACACGGATGACATCTGGTAAAGACGGAACTCGTTTTATATCTATCCCTAGGCTGACCACCGATGAAGATCACGAGTCGTCTCCATGAGAACTAAGTCGACTGTTTATTGCAGTGATATGGATATGTCATCATCCCTTCTTGTCCGATTCTCCGTTGCAAGGTCCGCTACGCCTGATCGATCCTTCCGTTGCTCAAATTCGAGAAGGGTTTACAGCTAGGTACCCTCCATCGATAACCAATTCCTGTCCATTCATGTATGCTGCTGCAGGCGATGCGAGGTATACCGCCGTACCAGCCATCTCCGCCGCGCTGTAGACAAAGATCAGGTGAATTTTGATTCAAGGATGGACACTGGAGGGACCATGAAGTCCACCAACTTACGTTCCAGACCGTTTGGCAGGTACTGACACCACAGGCATGCCTACCGCGTCTGTCGCTTCCTGACCGGAGATAACACTATGCGTCATCTCGCTCTCGTACACGCCTGGAGCAATCGCGTTGACCCGGACTGGGATACCTCGGAGGGCAAACTCTGTCGAGAGCATCTTGGTAAGGTGAGAAGCAGCAGCCTTTGAACTGTTGTAGCAGAACTAAAATTTGCATCATGATTCAGCTGGGAAGCGTCGCAAGAGGCAGGAAAGTCGACTCCGCACATGTCTCTGCGCAACTTTAATCAACCCACTTATACTTGTGATGTTGATCACGCTCGAAGTGAATCCGGGTCTATCCTGAGATCCCTTATCGAGCAATTCCAGGAAAGCCACAGTCATAAAGTAGATGGAGAACGTGTTGACGGAATACAATGCAGACCATTCTTCGAAGGACTCGCTGTTGAAGAGATACTGACTGATTTCTTCAGCCTTTTTTGGTGCCGTTGG
>JBBPUP010000166.1:9904-20403 GCA_038094735.1 Exsudoporus floridanus
GACTGGAGCGCCTCGAATCAATCAGTCGTTTGATAAGATAGACACCTGCTCCAAGAAGGCAGACATTGACGAAGGACATTGCTTGGGTTATTTACGACGAGGGGGCGGGGACTAGAAAGTGGACGATAGGGGGAAATATCGTCCGGAGTTCGACCAGCATGAGGGGCTATAAGTCTTCCATGTAATATGACGTTCCATCAGACACGTTCTCGTTTAATGAACATCGCTACACACGGCAGTGCTACGAGGTGATTGATCTTCTTATAATGAACAAGCTCGGAAACCCTACCTGACGGCGGCAAATACCTTGCTTGACGCGCCAATAGTTATGAAGTGCAACCAAGTATGCATTTCTCATCAAAATCTGCATGTAGGTCAAGTTCGTTAGACCTAATTCGAGTGAACGGAAGCATACTACATAGAGGAGTAGCTGGGTGCAGGTTCGCCATCTTAGTGGGAGAGGTCGTGGGAACAATACTGCTTGCCACGACTTCACGTTTGCGCGGGGAAGAACATGCGACATCGGGTATTACACTACCCAGGCCCCCTGACTAGACCGGGGACATATGGAACCCCACACCCCCTATGCAGATAGGGCGTGCGTAAGAGCATTTTCCCCCCGACCGGAGATCTTCTGACCTCCGCCTTAGTGTATTATGTAGAGCTAGCCTTGTCAGTTGCCACATAATCACTTGAAACACTTGTCCAAAAAAAAAGAACTTGCAACATCTGTAATCCACGTGTCATTAGACTCTCTGTCACGGCTATCGCGTATGCCAGCGGCTGCACTGGTTACCGATCCGATCACGGCGATGGATCCAGCGGTCGTTGTCAGACAGGCTCCAGTGGCGCTAAGGTCCTGAACACCTGTTTGAAACGGACTCTTCAAGAACGGATCGAGGGTTCTAAGGCGAACCTAACGTAAAGGTGCATTACGTTTACTGGTTGTAGAACATATGTTTCAACTACGAGTCGCTCCCCTGGACGCGCTCGAACGTTAACCTAACACTATACAGTACACTTTTCATAATGTATATGGTACTAATGCACGAATCAAGTTCTTCAAATTGCACAAACCCTGGGTCGTACCATAGTGGTCCTGATAACAATGTGTAGCGTCTCAACTCAGAATATGCGGTATGAGATGCTCTATCGGCAGAGATGGTTAACTGAATCGCAGCGAACAGTGCCAAGCTGGCAGCCAAGACTCTATGGTTCGTTTCCGCGACAGCGGTTGTCTCCAGCAGGATTTTTTGGGACACTCATGGGCTCCCGGCACTGCTGTGCCTCGTGGACAACAGCAAGATGTGGATGCGGTGAGACGAGATATTTATTTAGACAACGATCACCTCAAACAAAAAAAAAAGGTGCTTTACGACCTCACCCTTGATCCTGGCATGAATTATGGATCTATCATGTAACACGCGTGGTGTCCAGCAGGCTCTCCATACGACCGACGTCCTGACGTGGGAAAGTATGAGAGTCAAAGGAACGCTACAAATATTAACCACCCAATAACGCCTGCGCCTTGGCAGACCTAGCAGTAATCCGACATCCAAATGGCTTTAGATGGCTAGGAATATTCAAAAGCCAGTGTCACCCAAACACATGTAGAAGAAGCGATAGGTATCATGAGAGGATACTCACGAAATCGACCCGGGGGTGACGTTGATGCTTGGGGTGACTTCAACACCGTCTACGACGTCTTTGGAAGTATGGAGTACAACAAGAGACGTGGCAACCGAAATGAAGTGGGATGCTTCTGCAAGGTGATAACCTAAGAGAGAAGGCATGATGGCAGTCCATGGAATACATGTCAATTCTTCGTTCGGGTCCGAGCAGGGTCCCCTACCTGGGCAAATCCTAGCGTGGTAGAGACGGTTAGTAGACGTTCCCTCCCTTGATCGTGTATGTATCATGGTAATAGACAATGTGTCCTACCTCCTTCCAAATCCAAATTAGACATTATGAGGATCAGGTTGAGGTGTCTTGCCGAGGAACCGTTCTGGGCGGAATACACCAGGATCTGGATACGTGGACGAATCGCGGAGAATTGCCCTGTGCGCGCGTTCAATGCGGTGTTGTTTGTACCGTGTGTACATATTCATGTACTCACGGATGAGGAAAGGCCAACACAATACTCACCACGCATTTCCGAAGACGTACGATCCTTTGGGGATGACGAACCCAGTGTAATATATGTCTTCCCTCGCAACGTGGGGCCCAGCTTTTGTTCCGCCTTCATGAGTACAACTGAAGACCGATGGAGAGACGGTACCTAGTGGTGCATTAGAGTGCCACCGAAGGACTTCCTTCCAGACAGCATTGATATAAGGAAGAGAATCACGATCGTTGAAACAGGGCAATCTCACGCTGCCAACCACCCCATCGAGTTCTGCCTGTGCCTTGGCTTGAACTTCAGAGAACAAGACCATGGCAAGAAAGAATGCATGTATGACGGAGACGATCTGTACATCATGTTGATCAGTGCATGCTTGATTTCCTTGCATCAGAAGGTGTACCGTGTCTGATCCCCCTACAGAAGCATATCAAGAAGGGATAGATGGTTTTCAGAATCAAACATACCAAGATAGACCGCCATGGAGGTCCACATTATGAGATCTTCCTCCTCTGGGCTCACTGCTCCCTCCACGAAAGGGACGGAATCGCTGTACCCGCCGCCTCGCACAATGTGAGGCGCACTCCATTCAGCATCAAAATCACAGCTACCCTATCATTTGCTCCACGACATATTGGTGAGGCCTCAGGGTTGATTCCATCAAAACTTGATGGTACATCTTGCCACCCTGGAGGAACCCTGTGCCAGGGAACCACTCTGGGAGATATCGTACTAGGATTCCTTTGAACATGCGTTCACAATGAAGGGCGTTTTACTTAGCCTTACGAGCAGGAATAAGGTCCACCAGGTATGCACCATGAGTTGTAACCAACGAAAAAATGGTCGTGACTGTGTCTGCCAACTCGACAAATGGCTCTTTCTCTCCTTGGACCGAATACCCATAGGTGACCTTGAGAATGATGGCACCGGCAGTACTAGGTGTGATCGGTGATGATAACGAGCGAGAGTAGGTTCGCGAACAGCACGCACTTACGAGCGTATATGATCGACCAGACCCTCAGGTTTCCGCAATACACTGCGCAAGAACCGGCGGGTTTCCTCCTCTTCAATCGAGTTGAACACCGCAGTACTATCCCTGGTTCCGAAAAAACGGTAGAACAGCTCACGATATTGGCGGAACCGATCATCGCATTTAATAAAGGCCATTGTTTTACCAAAGCCAGCCAAGTCGGATGCCATGGTCATGTGTGGTCTATCCGAACATTTGATGCTCTGCTTCTCGAGTATCTCCGAGACGGCTTCGGATGCATTCAGAATGACATAGCGCGTCCCAAGCATGGTTATAGACGACACACCCCCTAGGATAGTCATGTCATTAGAATGGCTTTTAAGGCGATGGAAAGTAGGTACATGCCATATTTTTTACCCAAGGCTGCAAAATTTTCCCAGGTTTTCTGGGTAGATATCTAGAGGAGATTTCCAATCATCGGCCAACCAGTAGGTCCAGGTGGAAGTGGATTGGAGCGCCTCGAATCAATTAGTCGTTTGATTAGATAAACGCCTGCTCCAAGGAGGCAGACATTGACCAGAGACCTTTCTTGGGCCATTTACGACAAGGGGCACACCAGAAAGCGGATGACATTGGCCGGAGTTTGACCAATACGAAGGGTTATAAATCATCCATGTAATCTGGCGTTTTATCAGAAACATTCTCGTTTAATAAACGCCGCCACACACAGCAGTGTTACGAGGCGATTGATCTTGTTATAATGAACGAACTCTGAAACCCCACCTGACGGCGGCAAACACCCTGCTTGACGTGCTTTACCACAGCCAATAAGCTATGAAGCGCAACAAAGTACGAATTTTTCATTGAGATCTGCACGTAGGTCAAGTTCGTTAGACTTGATTCGAGTGAACGGAAGCATGCATAGAGGGGTAGCTGGGTGCAGGTTCGCCATGACTTCACGTTCGCGCGAGGAAGAACATGCGACATCGGCTATTCACGCGTCAGCAGACTCACTGTCACGGCTGTCGTGCATGCCAGCGGCTGCACTGGTTACCGCTTTGATCACGGCGATGGAGCGGTCGCTGCCAGACATGCTCCAGTGGCGCTGATCAGGAGGTCCTGAACGCCGGTTCGAAACGGACTTTTCAAGAACGGATCGAGGGTTCTGTTCCTCAAGGGGAACCGAACGTAGGTTGCATCACGTTCACCAGCTGTAGAACTTATGTTTGCGCCACGACTCGCCCCCCTGGATGCGCTCGAACGTTAACTCAACACTACAATACATTTTCTTGTAATGTATATAATACTAATGCATCAATCAAATTCTTCAAATTGCATAAACTTTGGGTCATATTATGGTGGTCCTAGTAACTAACAATGCGCGACGTCTCAACTCAGAATGTGCGGTATGGGATGCTCTATCAGCAGAGGTGGTTAACTGGATCGTAGTGAACAGTGCCCAAGCTTGAAGCCGGCACCCGAAGAATACTGGCTCTACATGATAAATGTTGGTCCTGTCGACGTGGCTCAGGCACCAAGGGACCATAGACTTTTATAGACATGACACGAGTTTTCAAGGAATCAAGTACGGTATCGGCGTCCAGACATCGTGCCCGCCGAGCCACTGACTCGTAAGTGCGACTCAAAATCCACCATACAGTCGAGTGCCCCGAGCAGACCAGCTCCTCATCGAGGCCTCACCGTTGGAGAGGTCGAGGCGGGTTTCTTGAAAAGCGTCCGCACCGAATCACAATCTTCCACGTATTCAAACACCGCAAACCTTATCTCCCGGCCTATAAACATTACCAGCCACAGTGGCGATGGCACGAATATGCAGACCAAGGTTACCAAGAATAACATTTGCGCATCATCTACTAGATTATCTTGTAGTACACAAAGATAAGTATCTCTAATCGATGACATCGGAGAGCAGACACTAAACGCTTCAACGGGATGACTCAGACAACCACGATGCAGCTAATCAGAACGTGTGGACAAGTCCTCGAAGCGCTCGAGTAGACATGATTCTCTGACCGAGCTTTACTTATATCTTTCAGACCCACTCCAGTCGTATCTCGTAGTTGGGCCCTGTTCAACTGTGTCTTCGATTCACTGCCTACGCACCTTCGTGTTACCGACACGTCACAGTCGATCGTCACACGGAACGAGATCAAGGATGCGGGAACGCTCACGAATATAAACAATCTTCAAGTTGGACGACTCAGAAGAGCTGAGGGAGTTGCAGTACTCGTACTCGAAAGAATTCGCGTGGCATCGGACTGGCTTCCTCGACCGAACAAAGTGTCCTCGTATCGAGAATAAATTACCCCTTCATGAGAGCAGCGAACCACTTGAAGTTGAGTATTACTCACACATGCCAGTACTCACAAATCATGGTTCCTGGAAAATCTATTCAAGGTCGTGAACTTATAGTACAATCACCACTTCCCACAGGGAGCAGGGAAAAAAAGGTGCAAGTATCACTAGGTAAATTGTAAAGATTTCGGAAGAGGCGTACGCACAAACCACATATGGAGTAGTGTAACTGCTCACGCCAAATACACACTCCGATAATGTTAAGAAGATATGGAAACAGATCATTTCGTCCTTCGTGGTAGGATATAGATGTCGAGGCAACAGTCCTACGACGAATTCCGCTTATTAGTCAATGCCACATAAGGTATAGTAAGACTCCTCTAGGTGGAGAGTAAGGACGAGGGTATGATTCAAACCGCATAGTGAGTCCGAGGAGAAGTTGGGAGGTATCGCGAGGGCGGAGAGTGAAGATGGTTGGTGGACCGCATGATCAGAGCGCCGCAGGCTCCGAAAGAGGAGAGGAGAAGAAAGATGGCAACGGACTAGTCCCAATCAATAGTAATACCGCCGGGTCCAGGTGCAGCGAGCCCAATGCCCCTGTCAGCTTCACGTTTGAGCCATTTGAGAGCACGTTTGTCATCTTTGAGATACGGTTCTAGTCTCTCAAGACACTTCTTGTTATGATCCTGTGGGAATGGACAATCGAGTAAGCTGCTTGGCCTGACCAATATGTGAGCTGCCAACAAGGTACCTTGAGCCACTGCTTCTCCTCTTTGGTAAGCATATTTTCTTTCACCATCCGGGTTTGGATGGGTACACAAGTAAGACGTTCGAAACCGAGCCAGATATCGCCGCTGAACTCGCCCTTGGTCTACATTCACCCCATCAGAACCCCGTGGCAGCGGTAATAAAGGGAGCTGACACACCTTCACACGTCTCACGACCAAAGCTGACTCAATACGCATGCCCCATTTACCTTCAAGGTCTGATGTGAAAGACTCCGTCAGAAAAGGGCATTGAGTAATTTATTGAGCGGGAAACGCACAAAACCCGGGTTCATTGGTGATAACGTGTCCTTGTTCGAGAGGAACGCTGCTAGAGAAGCCGTGCGGTCCCTCGTGAACGTTCAAGAAGGAGCCAAAGCCATGCCCTGTGCCATGCTGCGGATAACGTTAGAGGGGAATTAGATAACATGCGGATACACATACAAGGTAGTTCAGACCATCTTTCCACAAGGCGCGGCGAGCAAGAACATCTAATTGGAGGCCGGTGGTTCCTTCAGGAAAGACTGCACTATCGATGGCGATCTGGGGTAAAGATAAGTACGGGACGTGGAGAATTTGATTGATCAAGTGCCGTTGACGTACATGTCCTTGCAGCACGCGGGTATAAGCTTCAGACTGGTCTTGTGATGGACGACCAAAATGAACAGTGCGAGTCGTGTCACATGTGCCATCTCGGTACTGGCCACCGGAGTCGCTGAGGTAATAGGAGAGTCATAGGTATTCAGACATCATCAGTCACCTCAAGCACCTACTTCAAGTAAGGTGTCTCTCGATCAATCATCCTTGCGTTCATTTTAGACGGCGAATAATGTGGTAGAGCTACACAGGATATTCAGAACAGACACAGGACATAACCAAACGAACCACTCACCCGCGTTAGGCCCGCTAGCAGATATATTTTCGTACGCGAGGCCCCAGTAATGCTTGTTCTGCCTCCTGAATTCTGTGAGACGCCATGCGGCTTCCCATTCCGTGATATCGTAACCTTGTTGAATCTTATGCTCCAACCAGGCAAGCCATTTAACCTGGGGGATAGTGTAAGAGCAATGAAACCGGTGAGGCATTCGTAAGACACACGTAGGAAGCTCCATCACGGAGATATGCACGCCGTAGGCCATCTAACTCCACTTCGTTCTTGACAGCCTGCATGTTGTCAACCAGAGAAGGTACGATAGTGTAGCGGAAGTGGGTTAGCATAAGTGAGATCGAGTAGGACGTCTCAGGACAGAGAAGCAGTTTGCCTTCGCCCCATTCTCTTCGTCGGAGGAATGGCCAGATATCATTGTACTCCCTTCTCTCTACTCTAAGAGAGCGCAAGTAGTCTTCGGTATCGTCAGTGAGCTTGGCTGCATCGAGGAAGAGGATGACTTTATCGGGTGAAATGAACAGGTAGGCGTAGAACAGAGGGTTGAAAGGGATATCGGATCCCCGCAAGTTCAATAAGTACGCTAACGGAGAATTGTCAGCATGGTACCAAAACAGGGTCGTCTACATACCGATGTTCGACAGTGAAGTAATCAAAGTTCCAACATGCATCTGCGCTGCTGTTGGCGGTGACTTGGAGTATGTCGGCACAGCTGGCGGCTGTGCCCGAATCCATTGTCGCACTTCGGCAAGCTTGGATGATGCTTCCCTGCCTGTGAAGTCTACGGATTGGATAAAAATTGGATCTTTCGAGCGCAATGGCTTGTCCTTCCAACTAAGGTCTATGAAATTCTGAGGGGGAAAAACCAACTTGGAACCTTTCGTGTTAAGTTTCGCAACCAGTTGTGTCGCCTTCTCGTGCGAGATCATCCGAGCATCGATACCAATCTTAGCATCTTTAGCACGGTCCTACAACACGACTTCAGGTTCCACATCAGGTTCCACCTCACAAACCACTTACCACCAGCCATTCCATCCAGTCCTTCGGTGCATTAACAGCACCCGCTGGGATTAGATACCAGTTGGGATCCAGCTCCTCGCGTGCCCGCAACCAATACCGAGAGTCGGTGACAAGATAAGCTGCTGTCTTTGAAACAATGGCTTGGCCAGCACTTCCAGAGAATCTGTGCGCCTCATAAGGCGGTGATAAACAATGCCGGAATGCAGGTATACTCACCCAGAAATCCATTCTCTGCGTTTGTCGCTTGCAGCAACGTATTCGGATTGATGCGCATCCTCAGAAGGAACGATACTGGAATGGAGAATACATAAGGAGAAGGTAACCAAATGGAACCGACTACTTACTAATAATCAAGATTATCCTTCTGCATCAGCTTTCGGATCTGGTCAAGCCTATCGGTCGTATCCACGCGATCCTTAATCGATGCGACTTCACCCATCTTGCGCTCCAAAGCGGACCCAATGAGGGTACTGGATGAATCGCTCGCGAATAAGGCAGGCTTTTTGCTACCGCTTGACCTGGAAGAAGTGCGAGTAGGGGAATCATATTGCGGAGGGGGCCGCTCCGAGCTGACAGAGGGACTCCTCTCCAAGAGATCTCGCTCCCTCTCCCTCACCTTGCCAACACCCCATCCATAACCCCATCTCGTAGATTTCTTCGAATCAGTCCTAACCAAGCTTGGTTTGCTCCTGTTGGGCGATAACTGAGAGAGCTTCGAGCTATTCTGGGGAAGTGCAGGGACGTCATAGGCTTCCGAGTCCGAGTCAAACTCGAGTTTATCTGGGTCGGAGAGAGTACGGTTCGTTGAATAAGAGCCTGAGCGTACAAGGCGAGCGGATTGACGCGAACGATTAGAACTGTGACTTTCAGAGCGGTGGGAGCGATGGGAGCGACGATCGGAATTGTTTGATACGACCTCAGACTTTTCCGAGTCCGTGCGGATGAGCGGACTCGCTTCTCTGAACCTGGCCTTGTTCGAGAAGGGGAAGCACATGGGCGGCGGTGGGGGTGGCGGGGGCGGGGGCGGGGGCATCTTGACGACGGAGGGGATGGTTAGAAGCGAAAACCCTAGTTGGCCCGGGAAGGAGAGCTTGGGACCACACGAGGCCAACTGACCATGGATGTGCCAAGTCAGAAGTAAAATTGAGCTACTTGGGGTGTCAGCATGTGGGAAATACTGACAAATGCTGCCATAATTGGTTGGCTCAATGGCTGGCTGCGGTCGCCAAACAAAGCCATGGCGCTCCCGTGTGATCCTGATCCTCTCGGTCCCCGTTACAAATGGAACTCCCTGCTGTGGAGAACCATGCTGTATCGTTCCGCTCCATCGTCACGAAGTCACCGCCAATAAATGACTCAGGCTCAACTACTTGGGTTGCCGCTATACGAACCGTGGCAACGAATTGCGAGGCTAAACCACCAAAATGGGTCGCTACACGTGTACTGCGATTAGATGAAACCCGTGCTTCATACCTACCCACGGCGGTAATGATGTGATCTCAGGCAATGACCAGAATATGGGAATGTTTCATGGAGGTTCCGTCAGACAGATTTGACAACAAGAACACGAGGCAACAAGGATTACCGTCAACGGCAGGTCGGTGGCACTGTCCCTGGAGATTGGAGGTTGCGTTTCCATTCATGGTGAATTCGCGCACAGCATGGCAACAGTGCGGCTGTCCTGGATCCGAGATGCTAGGACGTACCAGTTCGGACCAATACATCGAGGGGAAATGCAAGCCCAAAGCTGCCACAAGTTCCACTGATCAGCTACCGCGCTCCGTGTGCACACTTTCAGCGGATCTGAGAAACTATGTGAGAATTAGATAATCACTGCGACTATGTCAAATTCCGAAGGGGAGACACATGGCCACTCCAGATATTTGCTTTGGACCAAGGACGAATATGATTGTGCCGAGTGTTCCATGAGGTGTGCGCGTGTATAAATGATGATTTCAAGGTGCTCCTACCTTTTGATTCTTCACTCCATTTCTCGTGCAGCGCCCGCATCGGTGGGAATGCATAAGACTTAAACGGGCACGCACGCAAAGTAATGAACACAGAATGAATGAGCTCAGGAGGTACTCACTGTAAGAGTTATGACGCACGCACCAGGCGAATGATCCTCGGACTACCGCTTTGCCGATCGGTGGGTAGCTGTGCGCTCTGGTCTCCACACAACATTGAACATGAATTAGTATTTGAAAGAGAAACGCCGCTTCCGTGTCGTAATTTCTTGGAGAAGCCGAGGTACTTACTGGTCCTGCATCGGCTATGTCGGGGCATGGTGATACGATTCTATTCATTGGAAGTTAGAACGAAAGATGGCGAGCAAGCGCCCGTGGAGCGTCCATCGTACCGATCGAGCGCTCTCTAAGGCGAGTCACGCATCACAGTGCGTTCTCGAATTACGTAACCAAAGTT
>JBBPUP010000167.1:0-13917 GCA_038094735.1 Exsudoporus floridanus
CTATTTCATCTTCTTTGACCAAGACCAGGACTTATGCAAGTAAGCTTGCTGCACAGGATTGCAGGCTTAATTTGGTCAAAAGTAAAACACAAAAAAATAGTACTATAGAAATCCCAGACTGGATCCTCATCAGGTCCATGAAGCAAAAAAGGGAGATCTGCCTTGATGTCAAAATAGCACCATCAACAAACAAGAGGAAGATGAACTCCACAAGGGTGTTGCTAGATAGTGGTGCAAACAGCATCTTTGTTGATAAAGAATGGGTAAAAAGGAAACAAATACCCACAAAAAAGCTGGACTGACCTATCCCTATTTTCAACATTGACAGAACAAGGAATTCTGCTGGTAGTATCATGCATACCACAGAACTCATCATTGATTACCAAGGACACCAAGAAAAGATAGAAGCTAAAGTTACTGACCTAGGCAAAAACTCAATTATTCTGGGATACATATGATTACCCTAACATAGACTGGCAGAAAGGCACAGTCAAGTTAACAAGATGCCCAAGGATGTGCTACTTCCTTTGGAATTTCCTGGTGTTTGTACAAACACTGGAAGAAAAGGAAATTAATAATATGCCATACACATATTGAAAAATAAAGGCATTGGAGATGCTGTTACATTAACCGTGACATAGCAAGTGACACTGGATCATGTCAGCTGGTTTCTACCAGCACCAAGGTACCTCAGCAGTTATGCTCACCCACTAGGCATGGAACTCTTGGATAACTGACAGAATGTTCTCGGAACCTCATCTACTAGGCATAGGACTCTTGGTTACACTTTGCGACACTGAGCTGGGGATGCTCCAAGCAAAAGGTGGAAACTACCTGGCTGGTATGGCCTGGGCCTCATATCCCTCCCTAAGGTGATGCGGTTCCTTAGGCCCATTACAGGATATGGCGACACTGAGGTCAGTTGCCCTAGGTAATTGGCAGTCTTCCTAGATTTACAGCCGAGCCCCTGAAACACTAGAAGTTGCTAGCACTGGCTAGTGTGGGGGTAACATGGATTAGACGATCTGTATGATGTGAAGATCATAATTGAGCGAAACCAAGATGAAGTGATAGAATAGCATAGATCAAGGTTAGAGTTACATGAACTGATCTAGCTACTTATATAGGGGAGATCTAGATAAGGGCAGGCTTCTCTAGATCATATCGGAAAGTTACTATGTATGGTAACTATTGCCTATAAGAGAAGGCAACTGAAGGGGTAAGTCTGAATGAGGGTAAATGAAAGAGGCCGACCATCGGACAGTATCCATTGATCAGCAAGAGCATAGGTTAGAGTGATGATTGGATGGGAGGCAATGATGAAAGGTATTTCATCATCATGGGAGAAGTCGTGGATTGGAAATGGGGGTTGATCCATCAGAAGGGGATCTGCCAAGTGGAGGGTCGAGCCTCTCCTATGAACTGGTTCCACAGCTCATCAGAGATTTCCTCGTCGTTGATGAGTAGGTCCCATAGTGGTGGAGAGTCGGGGATATCTAGAAAGGAAAATGATAGGTCAGGTGCCGGCCCAACGTCACCATCTGTAACAGAACAAATGAACCGTAACACAGTTGATGTAACAGGGGCTGTGTGTTACAGATGGTAATGTCGGGCCAGCACCCGACCTATCATTTTCCTTTCTAGACGCCCCCGACTCCCTGCCACTATGGGACTTACTCATCAATAATGAGGGAATCTCCAATGAACTGTGGAACCAGTTTATAGGAGGGGCTTGACCCTCCACTTGGCAGACTCCCTTCTGACAGATCAACTCCATTTCCAATTCACAGCTTCTCCTGCGATGATGAAATATCCTTCATCATTGCCCCCTATTTGATCATTTCGTCAACCTATGCTCCTGCCGATCAGCGGATACTATCCAATGATCGGCCTCTCTCATTTATCCTCATTCGGACTTACCCCTTCAGTTGCCTTCTCTTATAGGCAATAGTTGCCATATGTAGTAACTTCCCGATATGATCTAGAAAAGCCTGCCCTTATCTAGATCTCCCCTATATAAGTAGCTAGATCAGTTCATGTAACTTTAACCTTGATCTATGCTATTCTATCACTTCATCTTGGTTTTGCTCGATTGCGATCTTCGCTTCATATAGATCGTCCAATCCGTGTTACCCCCACACTAGCCGGTGCTAGCAACTTCTAGTGTTTCAGGGGCTCGGCCGTAAAGCTAGGAAGACTGCCAATTACCTAGCATGACTGACCTCAGTGTCGCCATATCCCATAATGGGCCTAAGGAACTGCATCACCTTAGGGAGGGATACAAGGCCCAGGCCACACCAGCCGGGTGGATACCACCTTTCGCTTGGAGCATCCCCAGCTCAGCGTCGTGAAGCATAACCAAGAGTCCTACGCCTAGTAGGTGAGGTTCCAAGAACGTTCTGTCTGTTATCCAAGAGTCCCACGCCTAGTGGGTGAGCGTAACAGTCAAGGTACCTTGGTGCTGGTAGGAACCAGCTGACGTGATCCAGCATCACTTGCTACGTCACGGTTAATATAACACTGTGTGTGTAATGACAAGGAGAGAGATGAGGAGGAGTGTGGTGGGAGTGATGAAAGTCTAGTTCTAATGTTGCCAACCTATGAGGACTTATACAGTTTCCAGGATGCTCAACACCACAACTAGCTAATAGAGACTAGAAACAACTTCTCACAGGAAAACCCAACAAGAACTAGACTGGAGTTCTTGGAGCATTCATGTTCAAGTATATATACTACTGTATATTGTTTATACCTATTGACTACTGGTCTGTGTGTAGGGCACAGGGTATGATGTCATAGCTACATCATAGATAAGGAGTTGTTTTAGAAGAGTCTAGACAACAACAGTAATTAAATAAACATGTATGGATCCTTCTAGAATCATGAAGATTAAATAAATGTGTAGAATGTTCTAGACTGTTTCCACAGTCACATGATGAAAGAATGATAAGGTCACATGATGCAAAAAGCATGTGATTGGTCACATGACTGTCATGTGTTAGGTTAAATAAAGTGTGAATTTAACAATCTGAAGATCAGAAGGAGAGGTTGCTTGTGATCTGTGTAGTGGGTCTGGCTCCACCAACAAACTGATCCCAGAGTTTGTCAGAAACCCCTTCATCATTAACAAGGAGTTCCTAGAGTGAAGGGGAGTCAGGAGTGTCAAGAAAGGAAAAAGACACATCAGGTGCCTGCCCAGTGTCACCATCCATAACACTATCACTCTATGCACATCTGCCATACTAGACTCAAATGGTATCAAGCCCAGTTGCTGAGTCACCCTTGGTGCTGGAGGAACCAGCTGACATGATCCAGTGTCACTTGCTATGTCATGGTAGACATAACATCATCCACCTGCTCTTCCTTCCAGAGATATGGCAGTCTCATTGGCATACAATATACCAGATGAACCATGTACTATGCATCTCAATCAGCATCTGCAACTGACGTGATACTATTTTTCCACTTGTAATTACAAGTACTATGGTGGCAAACTAGATTTGACTTGTCTCGTTTATTTACTTTTCCATGCTTACTGTATGAGGTGCCTCATAAGCATGGTACAAGTGTGATTAAGGAAAATAAAGTTGAGATGTGGCTTAGTTTGCTTGTCTGGTGGCACACCTTATTTGTACTTAGATGGTGTGAAAAGTGTGAATAAGCATGAATAAGAATTGTCATTTTCCTAATGTACACAACATTTTTAATTCTGACAAAAATTAATGCTGACCTTAGAGACGTCATTCTATCTCAGCACACTAGTACTCTGATCTAACAAAAATCGTGCAAGTTGTTGTGTTGTGAATTGAAGACTCAAGAAGGTTCATGGCACATTTGATGGTGAATGACTGTATTCATTTCAAGAGTCTGACAACACTAATACAGCATCTCACTCCCAACAAAACAAGTGGACTATGGCAAATGACAGTGTTGAATTGCATTGAGCTATTCGTCATTGGCAACTGTGCCCGTTGAGGGCTCCGAGAGTAGATCATCTCGGCAATACATGCACAAAAGAAAACTAGAAATACAGTCCAAATCGATGTCCTGCCGTTCGGAAGGTAAGCAAGGAGTTCTTACAGAGAATGAACATGGGATATACAAACACAGAATGGTGGCCTCTCCATCAGGCAGCCACCCCGAACTCGAGCACCGCAGATTCGGCAAGATCATACACCTTCTCCAACCGCAAGCCAGCTGCGGCTCTGTATAAGAGTACGCTCCGTCAGCAATGCTGGACCAAAACAGGAATATCTCATGAAAAAGCGAGGCCAGCAACTCACCCCAACGCAATCGATTCATCTAACGTCCTCTCTCTCGCATTATGTACAAACCACATGTTCAGGTCCTGCTGATACATTCGGTTGCTTCCGTTCCCAAAGTTAGGCAACAATGGTTCAGGTGCAACATCGGCGCCATATGATCTCGCGTTGGGATCGCGAGCGGCAGGCGTCAAGACGTAGTCGTCTATTTGCGTTCAGGTCGAAAGAAAATGGGCATGGCAGGTCAAAGAAACAATCAGTGGGGAAAGAGCAGCAAAGAAAGCAGCGACGTACGGATGAGCAATCGACTATGAGGAGCCATAGCCTGCCTCACGCCCTTCATGATAGTCGTAGCCTCCGCATCCGGCCAGTCGTGAATGATGTTACGCAGCTAAATGAACCCAAATTCCTTTTGATCTGAAGGAAAGTCAAGAGAAGCAACACATACATAGTACACGTCCAAGCCCTTTACGGGGGTTTCCTCGAAGAAGTTGAGGGGGATGAGCTCAACTCGGTTGCTTTGCAGTGCCTCTGGCGCGTCCTTGAGCCAGATCTATGTCATACAACAAGGTTAGCTCTCCGTAGTCGTCACACGGAAATGGGAACAATCGTCTTGTAATGCACAGACGAGCCGACAGAAAGATAAAAGCAGATAGCCTCACATCCTTGGCCTGAACCAAAACCTCGGGCAAGTCTTGATCAATGATTTTCAAGTGCGGATACATTTTAGAAAGAGGCACAGAAACCGTCCCAACACTGGCGCCGACATCGCAAACGCTCTTCACCTCATTCCATGGGTAGTCTGTGAAATGATGACGTTGACGGCCAGCAGGAAAATAAGGGATCATCCACTTACGATGCAAGACGGAGAGAGAACCCATGATATGGCCAAGTCCAATCATAGCATGGTGGTAGTTCTGTTCGAGTATGTGAGACACTGATCCATAGGATGACAACTGAGGCTCTTACTTCGCGTCTCTCGGCCTGAGGATACCAGAAGGTCAGCAAACATACACCGCACAAAAACGACAAAAAACGATCACTCACGTCCTGCCTCATCCAATCGAAGAAACTACCCTCGAAACCACTCTTTTTGAGTGCATAAATAACGGGTGCCTTGTCCGGAGCATAGCTCGTAGCATAGTCTGGTTCCGTCATCGTTTCGTACACTACAACCGCACCTCTGGAGATATCCACCGACTCGATACGCGCGACAGCGGCCGGGGTGGAACTCGAGAGTGTAACAAGTGAGATCCGATTGTTGGCGAAAACATTTGGTTCGACTGGAGTCGGAAATGAGTTGCTACGAGGTATGAGTGTGCTAGGTGGGAAAAAAAAAGCTTACCCTCAGTGAAGCACCCCTTCGTTGCAAGGAGACGAAGCACGCGAGTAAGTTTGAATTTCTCCAAATTAACTAGCCTGGCAAGCTCATCGACATGAAGACCCTTTGGATACTTCTCTAGTACGTCCGCGACCTTTGCACGGAGAACGATGCCCACACAAGTCCAGTCGAAAGACATGGCAAACTTTGGGGTGATGTAAAGATGGTTCAGCCATCCTCCTCCGTCGAAATTTATCCGATATGCAACTCACATTCTGAAGAGTGTGTTGAGGTGGCGCCAATGACGCACATAGCTGCTGGCAAGCACCCTCGAGTAGTCTCACAGCCTTCTTCAGCGCCAAGGTATCGGTTCCGAAATCAATGGGATGATATGTCTTCGAGTGGATGGTAGGGACTTCGTTACCACCTTTCTTGTACTCGGCAATTGCTTGGCGGGCCGACTTGTTGATTATCTCGAGGAGGGCTTCAAGCTGGGCTTCAGCCGACATCGTTAAAACTGATCAAGAGGGGGAGGGGGGGACAGGTAGAAGAGAGGATAGACTGAAAGGCACTCCGAAGTCCACCATTCCTGAGCCTTTAAGTCTCGATCTGATAAAGTATCACAGGCGACATGCGAAAATTCGGGACGACGTCCGAAGTGATGGCGAGTATGCCACGTAAATGTCTTCAACTCCCAGGAATGGGAAAGATAACCAGTAAATAGCGAGGGAGAGCTTGGCCTCATTTGATGGTTTCGTCTCACAAGAAGCTTCTTCGCGCGACAGGGAGTGGCTGAGCAACACTAACATCGGAAAATAGTCGAATTTACCTTGATTGACCCCGAAACCCCATCCGTGCAAAAGCTCACAGAATTAAACTTTCCGAACACCCGTAACAGACCCCGTGGTAGAATGTTTCACTGGAGGGCTAACTAACCGCTTGTTGCAGGAAACCTTGGCATAGTGGCACCGGATGAACAAATCGACCTGGTAATTAGCTACGGCAACATTACCGAGGTGTGAAACTTACATGAGCACTTGACATTTCGGCAGCCAGTAATGACTTTCACATCTTTATCAATCTGTCAACAATCAATAAACAAATTAGTTGTACAGTAGCCGTATACCTCCACATCGAAGATAATTAGCGAAGATCACCTGTACTCACTGAAACTCTGAATCAATGATTGAGAAATCACGCAGATAATAATACTCCAAATCTGTCTTATTGACGAAGGATACTAAAGGTGACACCCGGCACTACAAGCTCGCCATGCACCAGAGGGTTAATAAGGTAGGATATAACCAACTTAGTTGCCAGCAGCAACAGTGACTCCAACAACGATCGAAAGGAGGAGGTCGACAATACCACACACAAGGGAGAACACAGGGCCAAGAACGCCATGGGCAGAAGCGTCGGCGAATACCTTGAGGCACCCCACAAGGTTGGTAACATCATGCCTTGAAGATAGAGACCAGTCAGTCACATGGAATGTTTGTCAAAACAACAACATACAGCAAGTTGGAGATCACAGTCTGGATCGTCGCAACGGCATCTACACCGAGATAGAGAACGATCGAAACCAATGCATTCAAAACCGTGCAGACAAGCTGAAGTTAAATGGAAAGTTAATAGGTGGACGAGCACTCGCATTCAGACCACTTACACTCAAGAGACCGTAGATAGTTACACAGAGACTGGTAAGGTCAATGCCAGTCAAATCGATCTTGGCAGTAGCCTGGAGTTGAGCAATACAAGTTGACACGACAGCATCGATCTGGACCAGAACGTCAGAGACGGCATCAGGGGTGCAGGAGTCACCCTGCAGGCCACCTATACATTGGATGAGCAACATCGAACAGGAATGCGACAAACAAAACATACTGAGTTGTCCACTCAGAGGCTGGATGTAGGTAGTCGCGTTGGCGATGATGGTGATCACGGGCTGAAGAGCAGCATCATTGCCACTACCACCCGAACCATTGCCACTACCGCTCGAAGGGTTGGAGACACAAGAGGTGTCAGCAGGGGCGGAGGCGGGTGCGGCAGCAACAAAGCTAGCAGCGGCGAAGAGGAGAGCAGGGATAAAAGAAAGGACGCGCATTGTGAACGAGTTTGCAAAGAGTGACGGGTGTCAAAGGACTGGAGTGAGCAGAAGAAGAGGAAACAGAACTCTAGGGAGAGGGAAGGTCTGGGAGTGGCTTTTATACACCTCGTAGCGCGTAAGAAAAGGGGAACTCCGACATAGATCTGGTAGTGATACTGGGTCACCCTGACGGGGATTATACGAAGACCTAATAGCGTACCTGACATCTGCAAGTCACACCACAATCACAATTATTTGAATGGACTGAGCTGACAGGCTGCGTGCTTCGTGGCTATTTGGAAGAAAATACGTCAATTGGTTGGCTGAGGTTGAAGAAGCGTTGCAATCCCCGATGCGGCAGAGACGGTCCATCGAACATGATGTAACGGGTCTGGTCGTACCGCGCTTTATAGGAGTAACATCGATATCGATGCTGGACAACTTGCAGGCGCTAACGTACCGTCACGTAATTGCCAAGGTCACCGACGCGTTGCAAGTCCTCCTGCCATTCAGGACGTTACTGAGAGCTGCATATTCCACCATCGAGGCAGAATTCTATGGTGATTTAGTGTTGGATGGGTTGATTCCGGAGGACCACAGCGCGGAATGCAACGCCGATATCGATGTTCATCACATCGGGCCGGCGTTGTTTGTGCTTGTTGTTTTCAGCAGCTGTGCCCGAACACGGCGTTCTCCCGGAAGAAGTGCCTCCGTTCAATGACATGCCGACTTGGTAGTGCGCCGCCAGCGAAGTCGGGACTGGCGCGCTAAAAGTTCCAAAGACGAGGCTGCGTCTCTCCAAACAGACACAAGGGAGAAAGCCAATATATACAACTGCCATACTCTCAGCTCTTACTTAGACTCGGTTCTGGAGAGGCCGCGACGCTCAAGCCGATGATGGGTTCTGACGATCAGAAAAGTTTGGAGAATCCGAAGCTTGAACAGTTGCGAGGACGACGCCCAACGTTCAGCCATACATTCACATGTTGATCATGGACGTATGAGCCATTTGGAAGTGCTCGACAGTTCAAACTTCGTTTCCCCCTTCTCTCCAACTCGGCGTGACCCAGAGCTCAATAAGTCTTACCCCCGCCGTATCGCAGAGTCCCTGGCCCTCCTCTAGGCGTTATCCATCACAATCTATAAGCAGAATGACTTCGTTTCCCACAAGGCATTCCCCCTCCCATTTCTGAGCCAAGTGGTGGTCAGATCCACATGGCGAGCAGTCATATCAACAATATTCTCATCGATTTATAACTGACGGGTCGCATGACCCCAAGTACATATATATATATCGGAGAACGCAGCCTCTGGTCAGACGCTATCCCGCGGAACGCTTTCTCCGTCACCCATGTCTTCAAACAACTATGCGACGACTGGCTCCCTCAACTACTGCCTTCCCCCCGCCGATGGCTCTAGGCCATACACCAACATCAACGCCGACACCAACACAGGCAAACACGGTCGCAACTGGATCGAAAATCGCTACGTGGTCGATATCGAGAACGTCCGCGGGTCAGAGGACCAGTACAAACTCGACAGTGCTGGTTTCCAGTTCGGAAAGGAGGCTTCGAAACACACTCGCTTTCTGGACGATAAAGAGATCGAAACAGAGTACTACCCCGAGTGCATCGAGCTCATCAAGAAGTCCACTGGGGCGAGCGGCGTCGTCATATTTGACCACAGTGAGTTTGCCAGTGTACCTCGCCTCTCTGTGATGGCGCTGTTAACTGTACGGACGATAGCGATCCGCCGCCGTCGACCCGGGCAAGCAGATGACAGCCCCCACACTCGTCAGCCCGTCACGCTTGTGCACGTGGACCAGACCACAGCATCAGCTATTGCCCGCGTTCACCGCCACGTCCCTTCCGATGCACCCGCCCTACTCAAACGGCGTTTCCAGATTATCAACCTGTGGCGTCCAATCTCACACGCTGCGCTCGAATGGCCCCTCGCATTCTGCGACTTCCGTAGTGTTGACGTGAAGAAGGATCTGATGGCCGTTGCGCTTGTTTACCCAGACCGCGAAGGAGAGACATATGGTGTCAAGTTCAATGCGGCACACAAATGGAAGTACATGAAGGGGATGGAACCGGATGAATTCGCTTTGATCAAATGGTGTGTGTTTCTCTCCTCGGTTTGTGGGAGGCAGGTCATGACAAAGACACGTGACGTTCAGCTTCGATTCCGTGCAAGATGGAAGTGTAGCTATCCTTGCTCCACACACTGGATTCGAAGACCCGAACAGCCCCGAGGGGGCACCTTTTAGAGAGTCTATCGAGGTTAGGGCGCTAGTTTTCTACGACTACTAGAGCTGGGAGAGGGAATCTGACAACAGCTTACTTTTGTGCCATGGTATCACGTTCGAATTCATTGCGCGCTTGGTTCGAACTGAGAACGCAGCGGAACGATGTCGATGTCTGAAAGCACGGTACGTTTTGTTATCTCTAGTCCTTCCTACCTCTGGACGGCACCGTATCATCTTAATGCCGATCTCACGCTGGGTTCCAATTCTTGAAGCCAGCGCCGAAGCACGACAGGTTTGACGACGAGGATGCCACCAAGGAATCCTCGAGTCTCGATCGTCTAGTGTGGCTATTGTAACCCGATGTCCGCCGATACACTGCCAAGTCCATGCCATCGAGATGGACGTAACACAAACCGGGCGAGCAGGACCTCTGAAATCAAGTCGTTGATCAACGTGGTGAGTCCTCTGCCTCCTCCATGACTTGTGAGAGAAGGGAGTGCATCGCGCCTTCGGCACGCGTCAACCAGTCGCCACTGATATCGCAGTAAGATCGGAGTTGAGAAGCGTGTGCGAAACGCATGTTGATACCGATTTCCCGGCGCCGGGTCTAGTTATAATCTGACGAGGGGTAGTTTTGTTAGGCGCGGTTTCGAGCCTAGGGCCGTCCGCATCAACACCCGACGTTTCCTATGTGCACAGTGGGCGTTGGTAATACGGTGTGGCCAGTTTTCCTTCAGCTCTTGGCGCGTCATTTGTATGGATGTAGCTAGGCACGATTCGTCACGACTATCGTACAGCACCTCAAATATATCATAGCAAGCAGACATCATCACATCCCTTGCCAATCCGGCCACGAACCAAAAAAAAAAACGGTCCCATCTAACCCTCGCTCTCTCCATCTTGAATCACAGACTGACTCTGCTTGCGCCGCAACATCGGGATGCTCAGACGACGAGGCAGCTTGGGCACGCTCGGAATAGGCCTCACGTCGCTGGGCGGAAGGCTGACACTGCTCGCACTCTGCGCCTGGGCGCTCGACGACGCACCAGGCGCGTTGGACAGCGTCAGTCTGCGCTGATGTCGGGGGATCGGCGTCGGTTCTGCGACGTGTCCCACGTCCGGAGATCCCTGTTTACTCGTACACGGTCTCGTACGAGACTTGAGGATACCCGACTTGGGTGGTTCTGTCGTGTCGGGGCGACGCGGGGGAACGGGCTTTGGGATAGGTTGCATCGGTGAGACTTGACCCGCGAAACTGAGGCTCGGGCGTCGGGGAATGGCTGGCTGCGCCGCTGTCGTCCTGGTGGTGACCTCGCCGCGTCCGAGCATCGGCAAGCTAGGCAAGTGCTTGAGACTCCGTCCGGTATCACCTTGCAGGGTGGGTGGGGGAGCAAGCTTCGTCAGCGCTGCGCCGGATGGCGGCGTCGGCAAAGGCTCGGTGATATCCGCGATACTTGGTCTACGACCAAATGTAGCAAAAGATAGCTTGCGCGTGATACTTGCGACACTCGGCCGACAGGCGCGAGGCATAGGTGGACTGGCTTCTGGTACCAGCGGGGCGGTGGAATCTGTACTCGGCCAACTTTGATGACCTGGTGATACACGAGGACTTGGCGTGGAAGGGCTGTCGCTCGATCTGAGGGTGCCTCGGCGCACTCGTCCGAAAGAACGATGTTCTGGTATTTCGCCATTCACCTCGTGGGCCGCAATGCTACTATTGCTGGTGGAGTGTGGAGGAGACTTCTTCCACCATACACGTACATGAGACGCAGATGCAGGCACCCCGCTCTGCCCATCACTGTTATCCCGCGCTGAGGCACCTGTTGACAGGTTTTGTTCTTCTCTCTGTTTCTCCGCCTTTTGCATCACGACGCTGCGCACCCCTAACCCTTTGGATTTGAGCCACTTCTTGGCTGCCCCTGCCCCTCTGGGTCTTGGACTTTGAAGCTCTTCGTCTTTTGGCAACAGTATACGCGATCCAAAGGTCGGTGTACCGCAGCGCGATGACGAACGTTCAAGGATAGGGGAGGGTAATAGTGACACTGGCCGTGCCGGTAGTCGCTTATGACGAGATGGTTCCAGATGAGAGTGATGCACGGGCTCATCAGAGGGGACAGCGACCACAGCGGAAAGCTCGGAAGACAGGACTACAGCATTGTAAATTGCCTGAGCATCATCTGGCAGCGTGATTGGCTCGCAGACAAGATATGCGAATAACGAGCCTTCAGGGCGGGTAATGCGCGTGATACGCCAGCCTGCGGAGAGAGCCAACGCACAAAACTCGCGGAGGGTACGTTCTTTCCCGTTGAGCGATACATGCATCTAGAAACGGTGAGGAGCCCCGACGAAGGATGACAAGACAAGTACGACCTACAATGAGATCCATCCCATAAGCATTAGCGCTCGCCTTCCCTAAGTTGGATAACAGGGGAGGAGATACGAGAGTACGCTCGGCACCTTCAACATTTGCGAGTACCGAGCTGAGTGTCCATTCTTTCGTACTGCTTCCCTCGCATACCTCGGTGTTCACATGATTGGGGACGTCCTCATCAGCACATGCCAGTGGGAGGACATGCTCGGCGATGACTAGCCGGGTCTCCGGGTTCGATGCAACCCGGAGATTGATCAAGATACGTCGTGCAAGCTCGTCTGGCCAATCATGGAGGATAACACGCAAAAGGTAGACCGCAGGATGCTTGCTTAGGTGCGGAGGTTCGAAATGCGGCTGTGGCTCGAAGAAGTCCTGATCTGTGTCGAATAGCAAAGACGTTAGTCCGAGGACCTCACACTTAGAATGCGAAAACTCATGTACACACCTTGAAATACGACCTGACCGCTGTCAAGCATCTCAGGACACTTGGAACGCCATGCCTCAATGCCAAGGGTAGTGACTAGGGATCTATCCTGCACAACGAAGCGAAGGTTCGCGTCTGGCTTAGCTGCAGTATTATTTCGTGCTTCATCGACGGTCATGAGCAAAGGATCGCTCGGAAGCTTGTAGCTGTGGCGAGGGACCGAAGCGGAGGTAGCTTGCACTCCTTCGCTATGAGTACCGTCCTGTTTCTCGAGCGAATCAACCCCAGGGTCGCTAAGGGCACGAGCGAGAACCATCGTGGTGCTTCCGATTCCACCACCAACGTCGACTATAGTAGAACCCTTTGGAAGGGAATACCAGTCAAATCCTGATAGTATTAAATCGAATTGATCATGGATGAAATATGCGTCAAAATCTTACCACTCAGGATTGCCTTGGGTGCCTCCCACCCAGCCGTTGCCATCATTGCTTTTGAGAAACGCTCAAGTCTGAACGACTTTCGCGGCATATAGTCGGGTGCATCACTGGGCACCGCAAGCCGCACATCACCGCGTATCACGCCTACCCTCTCCGTCGGGGTACGTGCGCTGGCTGCTTGGCCTGTTCCTCCGAGCGGGTCTTCACCCCCATTCTCCAGCCATTCAAAGAGCGGCGCATGAGTGCGAAACGCCAGATTGAACCCAAGGAGCTTCTCTGGTTTAGCTGCGTCTCTAGAATGCAGACAGTCCTTCTGCATTTGCATCGAACCTTCGACTAGGCTTAGGCGAGTAGGAGGTGTCGAGGGCCCAGCCGCAAGCGGTTGGGAAGGCATGGAAACACCCGATGGGGTGTGCAATCCACCGTTTTCAAGCGAGTCTGCTGGGGGAAGCGAGCGGGGAGGTGGTTGAAGATCTTCAACGTTCTCTGGGTATACGATGTGTGTGAGGACGCTCGACGAACACGTGGAGGGAATACAAGGGGCGGGATCACTCATAACATAACTGGATATTGAGGGAATCGTGGTTGTCCCAGGCAACACTGCGTCGGCAAGGGAAGATGGGTTTGGAGTGGACGCCACTGTCGGAAGCTGAACACCAGTGAATGCTTCAGTGAGATAGGCAGCGGATTTGAAGAGTTCATCAGTACTGGTGATTGAAAAGATGTCGTCAACAATCGCTCGTAAGAACCAGACCCATCGAGGTGCAT
>JBBPUP010000167.1:24473-36115 GCA_038094735.1 Exsudoporus floridanus
TCAATGGATCTTCCCAGCTCGAACTCGAAACACCATTTATTTCAATGACTCAAGACAGAAAACCCCTATTTGAGACTCAAGTAAAAACCTAACATGATCGAACGACAACGAACAACATTTCACAGAACATCTCCACTAAAGTCGGTGCTATCCTCGGGTCAGTTTGAACCCGCTGGGACGAGGACAGCGCGATACTACCAGTGGCTAAATTTACAACAAGCCACCGAGGAGCTCGTCGAGAAGGGTGGTGAGACCCAGGCTGCTGATAATGGAGAGAACAGGCGCGAGCAGGATGAGGAGAGGAGAAAGGAGCCCAACGACCAAGAAAAGCACGATGGACAACAGGGAGAAGACGACTTGCCTGGTGGATTACAAGGTTGTCAGAGTTTTTCGCACCAAAATATGGGGTAATACTTGCCCAAGTGCAGCTAGCAAAGTATAAATAACGGAGTAGATTGCGACGTCGACTACGAGAAGGACCGCATTGATAGCCGTGAAGATGAGCTATCGCATGAAAGTCAAATGAGTTCCCGAACGGCCAGATAATAGTTGAATGACTGGCGACGCACATTGACAATGACGGCGAGAAGCGTGGCAATGTCAGATGCCGCCAAAATAGTGGTTCCATCGACAGAGGCCATGATCACGTCGACGGGCTGCCCGACAAGCAAGTTCAAGCTGCTGACAGCACCAGTCAGAGCCGTGCTGATATCACCGACGATGGGCGTGAGGATATCCTGCGTCGCGTTCTGAGCGTTGGCATAGACTGCATCATCGTCAGCGAGCCGACACAAACAAGGGCATGTGCACTACTCACGCAGTTGGTTAGCAAGAGGCGTGACAGTGTTACTGAGGTCAGTCAGGACGACGGCAACAGACTGGGGGGTCTGGCGTTCGACGACTGGGCTGGCGAACACGGCAACAGCAGCGGTGAAGAGGACAGAGGCGGTCGCGAAGAAACGCATTGTAGAAAGAAGAGCGAGGCAGTTGTAAGAACTCGTGTGCTGGAGTGCTTGAGGCATTCGAGATGAATCGAGGAGTTTTTATACTCCTCAGGCTGAGTGCGCTGACGGCAATTGATTCTGCAAAGAGTGAATGGACGAGGACTCCGAGGACAGGGCCAGATCTACGTGCCCATGCGGTTCGTTCCGCACCCATTGGGCCGAATGATGACCTGGTGAGTTCTCAGCACAAGGTTTGGACTAACATAATCTGTTAGCATCGGCTATCTTCTCGCCCCTTGTACCTGCAATGTAAGCTGTGTACTGGGACAAAACTCACTCGTAGTGAATGAGACCCGACGACAGTGGCAGCCGATATGAAGAAAAATCGGAGAATCGCAAATGCAGAAAAATCCGGTTGGATGAGCTTATCCCTAGCACGGTGCTAGAGCCTGGTTCCGATTACGCGTGCTTTATACATAGCCGCTAAGACCTAGCCAATCGCAGACATAAATATGAGTGAATATTGTAAACAACGAGGCTAGAGCGTGTTTTCCGCTGAGATTTCACGGGAAAGTCGGACCACTGGCAGGTGTGTAGGCCGTGTAGATGGAAGTACATCATCCTTTGATCGACCATGGGTCTAGGCTGTCGCGAACTGGCTCCCATATCATCGGAGGATAATTCACGGATTTAGATTTCATACTTGTGCGCGACAAGGTGTCGACACAGCTGCACAAACCATCTCACGACGAACGCGGAGATAACAGCTTTGTTCCGGTATACGATTGTTGCCGAGGTGCTAAACACTCGCTAGATAGTACGAAGTCATAGGTGTTGGAGCATCAGCGGAGCGGGCATGCCGAATATGACTTGATAACTGAGATGGACGACTACTTCGGCCCATTCTTCGAGAAGTGAACGGCTCAGCAATGTTATCCGACGTTTGTCACAATATTCCGGGAGCTAATACTGTGCTGTTCGAGGAGGTTATTGAGGGACTATAGACCACCGTGATGGGATCGGAACAGTCCACATGCCTTTGTGATCATGTCTTGGATGTACCTATTCTAAGGATCACGTTAGTGATTTTGAAAACCCGCCACTAGAAGCATTATCTCCCCTTCATATGATCCTTTCTCGGAGGGCTGGCAGCGGTATTTACAGACCATTTAGGCACCATCTGTAGGATGGCGTCTGGTATGAACCTGGTTTCGGTGTGTGCCGCGTCAAGCATGGGGAAATCACGAATATTCTCAAGCCTGTCGCAGAAGTGTGATGTGGCCGCTCTAGCCACACCAGTGTAACAGAGTTTGATGTGTGCTAGGAACGTTCTGAAGTGACTGGACTTTGGACCTGAGAACATAGTCTGGGAGATGCTAGGAGAAGCGGACGTGGCTTGGGTCAGATGACGTACAGCCGGTGCACGCGTGTGCGCAGGTGCCAAAAAAAATACAAGACAATGAGCTTGGTACATTCTAGACTGCCCGGGAGCCGTCTGGTCGACTGCCACAAGCGTAACAGCACGACGTTTTCACGCCCTGTACATCTCGTGATTCGGCGGACGGAAGCTAAATAGCTGTCCCCACACGAGGGATGTTGTTTTCGTCGTGTTGATTCTCATGTCATCCTAGATAATCGACAGAAGAGTGAACGTTGACTGCCTTGAGGAAGGGTCAGGGACCGGAGATTAGTAGGCTTACGAAATTGACTAGGTAATTCAGGTCGCTTTCTGTTCAATTTCTGTGTTTGAAGAGCTGCCATGGCGTGCAAGTAGACAACCATAAAGTTACAAGGGGCCAGCGAAGACCTTGCTGAGACCACGTGATTGTACTGGGAATGGTCGCATGGATGGATCAGATCAATCAAACTTCGGACGTGCGTGCACATTAACATGGTGGTGTTGGTGTTGACGGAGATTGCGGGACGATCAAATTCCACCGGCACCACCGGGACGACATGCTCCCCGCAGCGCACGTGACAGTCAGGTCACATGGGTGCCAATACTTACTGTACCTCAGCCACAATACGTACGACTACCTACCATCATGTCCGGTCTACCCATGGGGCAGAGCCCCGGAGGACTATGGAGAATCAAAAAAAAAAAAAAAAAAAAAGGTTACACAGTTAGATACCACTCTGGCTTATAGTATTGGAATTGTCTCGGTCAGCATCTATCGGCTGTAAGGATACATACACGACGAGAGCTGCACTTTCGAAACAATATTTAACTCGGGTTTGACAAGACATTTATTTATATCTGCCGAGTACTTCTTATCTGGAATCGTGCACTTTTTATACGAAACGAATTGATTTTTATATTATATATTCGTCCTTGTGAACGCTTTGCACACGAGGCGAACAGTGACAGGAGCATTGCCATAGTCATCCTGGCATTCCCGGCGCCACAGAGAAACATGTGTGATTGACCGACTGTTCAGTTTTCCAAATTCTGCATCCACAAACTCCCGCTCAATAAAACGGTCCCACTGAGTTTGCCGATTAGTGTTGGAGAAATTCTTGGTTTCCTTTTTTTTGCTATCCGTTCCCCGACCACAGCCTGCGGCTCATCAAACAGCGTTACACACCTAGGGGCAAAGCTAGGTCACATGACTAGTACTCCGACATGTGCCACAATTACACATGAGATTCCCGCCGCGCGCGCAAGTAATGGGTCTTAGGGCGTGAGTTCTTTTCCGTTTTATGCGAGTTTGAGAAACTCGACAGCGCCGCCATACGACCTACTTGCTTACCCATGCCCCTCATGCTGCCTTCGCTAGTGAATGTGTAGTTGTCGAGTTCGATCCGTCGCAGAACCATACGTTGTCCTTTTGTCGAGGGTACACCTCCCATGCTGCATCGAGTGCTGAGCAGTATATTATGAATCGCGCGGTCGGGTCGACCTTGTTGTAGGCAGAGATTGGATTGGTGCTTTCTGCGTGGTGATTAATGAATATCGACCATTGGCTTTCACTGACGATGAGGGAACCACCATCACCACGATCCTCGTGTCCCATGGGGCTGGGCGCGTTCCTCGTACCCCTAACATTCATCGTTGTCGTCAGGGGCATTGATGATATGTCCCTTGCCCTGTTGGCTGGCCTCATGCTCGCATGGGTCCAATCTCCATCTGACGAGATTTTCAAACAACAAGTATCCCACGTCCCGTCTCACACTAAATGCCGCGTGCGTAAGTCTATCCGCTGCCTATTCCTACCGCCAACTGCATTCGACAGAAACATTCTGCAATTCTCCCACCCTCACCCTTTCCGTTTCTGTGGGCTAGTAACTTCACATCTTTACCGTGTATGCTACGCCGAGTTTTGTTTCATTAGTATAACTACCGTCAATTTACCTACGATTATCTGACACCGTTGCAACACTACCGATCGAATTTCGCATCATGTTCGTGTGAAACGTAGCGGGCTTTGCCACTCAGGTGGCCTTTGGTTATTTCATTACCGGTCGACGCTCTCCCGTTCCCATACTGCTGGGGTAATCTCGCGATTAGTTGACAAAACGATCACTCACCTCACACGATCCAGGCTAAAACGTGAACACGAAACTGAGATCTTCACGACCATTCTACCAATTTCATTGCTTTCAAGTTCAAACAGATGTTTGGCGCGTCACTGTAGGACCGTGATAACATCTTTACCGGCGTGCATACAGAACCGACGGAGTAAGTTCAAGTTCCGGTTCCGCCGAGATGTCGTACTATCAATCTTTAACTGTTCAAGTCAATCTCATGCTGAAAGCTCACCTAGTAGTTATCACTTGGGCCAATAGTGCCATGAACCACATCGGCGGGCAGATCATCCCAGTCTTGTCCTCGGGGTCCCCATCCATCTGCGACAGGCACTGATAACAGGATTCATTGGCGCCAGTGTACTCAAGACCGCGGTATATAAACCCCTCTGTTTCTCCCAAATGCCCCCAGCACTCCAGTACGCTACCTCGCTCTTCTTGCTATAATGCATCTCTTCGCCATTGCTTCTGTCCTCTTCACTGCTGTTGCGATGATCGCCAGCCTAGTCGTCGAACGCCAGCCTCCCACGTCTATTGCTGCTGTCCTGAACATCTTCAACAATACCTTTGCGCCTACTTTAAACGACTTGCGTGAGTCACGCACACCCTTTGGTTTTTGGCGACTCGCTGACAATGATGCAGAAAAAGCCCTTCATCAGCCTGGGAGCTCACCTGCATCCCTCGACAACTTCCCCTACATATTCCTTGATATTATGTTTAATACTACGAACAGCTTGAAGGAGCTTTCCGGGAAGTCCACCAAAGAGGTCTTGGCCTCTGTCGACGGCACTACAACTCTGACGGTATCTGAGATTAAAGCTCTTCTGAACTCCGTTTATGCAGTGCGTCTCCAGTGATCTAACTACCACATGGACTTTCAAGAATTCACCCGACTGTCACGAAATAGGAAGTCAACGATGCTGCTGCAGCAGTCTCCAATATATCCAGCTTTCACCGGTTTGATGAATACTATCTTGCGTCCCAGCAAGTATTCCTCTATTGTGGTGCGAAGGGTTCTGATTTCTTTGTAATGCACCAGAAAATTCTTAGATAACTTGTCGACCGGCTTGGAATATTTGCCTCCACCACCTCCCCATCCCACTAGCACCCAAGCTGCCCCCTCTTCTGGGCTCGTTTCTCGGTGATTGGATGTAAATTTGAATCGTTTGTACCACCACACCCAATCCATATTCCAGCTGGTCCACGTTGAGCCGTGGTTAATGGACCAATAGAAACAATCTGCTGTTCTTCAATTCCCTTGTTAGAAAATGTCCGGTTTCATTCAAGTTTGCATGTGTGTCTTGAGAGTCATCGTGCTTCGCATCAGTCAGTCGTCCGACTATTTAAATGAGTTGCCAGTACCGCAGCACGACAGGCTGGAGCATCCGGATACAGTCATGTAGCTACGCCCTACTCGTGGCCGAGCCATTCACACGAGTTACAAGTAGTATACATCGTCACACTGGTCCTTGGATTTCTTTCCCTTCTCATTCACCATGTCAGCGTCAACCGCCCTTCTGCGGAAAGAAAGCTGCAGGTTTCGGGATCCCCCAACCCGAGACGCTTTCTCAAACGCAACGCCGCATCTCTTGCGAGCGCTGCCAGGGTAAGCGTGACACTGATGGTTTACCAGCTCGAGCCTATCCGCGTACGCAGGACGGGGAGAGGCTCCGCGCCTGTTTGCCGTCGCATACACCCTGCAGGATCGCACTCGAGTCGCAGTCGCCTCTCGTCTATGGAGAGAGACATGTCGATGCCGAGGTGGACCGTCTTGACTTGCGTTGGCGCGGGGTCCCCAAGTGCTTCTGTCGGTTCCTCGATCGAGAGCGCACTTCTTTGACGTGAGCACGGAAGGTAGTGACGACGGAACAGGCCTACACATACAGTATACGAGGCGCTGTCATGCGCGCAGCCCGAACAGGCGAGACGCGCGTGATGCCTAGTACTCCCGGCGACATGGACGACTTGGGGAACCTGCTACGAATTCGGGGCTGGTTAGTATTTCTCGAGAATCGCACTGCCTCCCGGCGCGTACGTGGCCTAGACGTCCTCGTGCAACCTCGTCGTGACTGACTCTGGCTCTCCATGCGTTGCGGAAGACGTGGACACGGACAATGCCTCTGGATTCTCGGGATGCTGAGCGCCGGCGGGCTATTACCCAAGAGTCGCGAGGCCAAGATACTAGCCACCCCATGCTCGCAGTGAGTGGCGATGACCTTATCCCCGTGTTGCATGGGATACTCGGTCAGGATGCGACCGAAGCTAGTTGAGGCGCCCAGGAACTAACCAACTTGGTGTCCAACTACAATGCTACAGATGATATATATACACATGATCGACATACAGCGTACATTTTCATCGCGTGGAGGCCCGACAACCAATCGCTTTGAGCTGACACACAATCAGCACCTAAGCGCCCTCCCCTTGCACCGGAATACCCGCATACTCGTCATACCCAAGCGCCAGGTTCAAGTTCTGTCCCAACACCATCATCAGACAAAACGGAAACGGAAACAAAGAGATAGAGAAACGCACCTGCAAACATTGCGTCGCCGCCCCCTTTAACAAGTTATCCAGCCCCCCGACGACGACCACGCGTTCTAGCCCACTGTGCACCTGCACCCCACCGACGACCCACCCGTGCTGGCCTTGCACGTCTGCAAGCGCCGGCACGCCTTTCTGGGTACGTACGAGGCGCTCGCTGGCGTAGTACGACGCGTACAGCGAGGCGATGTCACTCGCGCTGAGCGTCGACGTCGACAACGGGAACGACACCGTGCTGATGATGCCACTAAAATAAGGCGCGACGGTCGGGACAAAGGCGAGCTGCACGCGTGGCTTGGTGGCCGTCCTAAAGAACGAGGCTGCGCCGGTGGGCGCAGGGAGGAGCTTAGAGAGGTGCCATCCTGCCTCGCGTTCGTGGATGTGGTCCGTGAGCGAGTATGGCCGAATACCGCCCCCGAGGGCCTTGGGCGTCACTTTGGGCAACGTCACTGGGCGAGCGCCGGCTTCGCCTGGCTGAGTGATCGTCCCAGCGCCACTGTACCCTGAGACACCGAATACAGTGGGCCAGGCAGGCGGAGCGAGATATGGAAGGAGCGGTGCAATCAGGAGTTGTGTCGAGGTGGCATAGCAGCCTGGGTTTGAGATCCGTTTGGAGGCGCGAATATCGTCGCGTCCGTACAACTCTAAAATCGCGGGACCCATGAAATGAAAAAGAAAAAAGCATTGTTATTACACATTCCCCAACCACACTGTTACAAAGACGACCCCTCACCAGGTAATCCATACGTCCACCCGTCCTCAAACCTATAATCCGCACCCAAGTCCACGACCACGCTACTCTCTCCTTGCTTTTCCTTCGAGCCCTTCTCGACAGCGTCCACAAAGGGCTTGCACACTCCGTTTGGAAGCGCCATTACCCATGCGTCGACCTCGCCTTGCTTCTCCATACGTTCGACATCCTCGACCGAGAGATTTGTATGCGTGATCGGGGACTTGGTGTACCCCTCCAGAGGGTGTCCTTCGAGGACGCGAGAAGAGACATGAGAGAGAGAGAGGTATGGGTGGTTGTTCAACAGGGAAGTTAGCGCCTGTCCAGTGTATCCCCGTGCTCCGATGAGAGCTACACGTTTTGGCTCCGAAGAGGGCAGAGGTGCATGAGTGGCATATCCGCGAGCACCGTTAGGAACACCAGGTCGACGCGCTAGCGTAGCGAAACCCCTGCTCCCGCCCAATTGCGATTTCGCAAGACCGACAGGGAGGAACGGTCTACCCACCCGTCCGCTCTGCTCGAGGTCCTTGACGACCTTTTCCACTTCAGTCACATCACTGATGCCATACCAGAACAAAGAACGGCCAGAACGCGTAAAGGAGCCCTCCGCACGATCGAAATGCCAAGAACGATCCATCATCTCTTCGCCCTGAGCAGGTTGAGGAACAGACGAAGGGGAGGGTGCGGTAGGGGGAGAAATGGACGCTGTCCATACGAGCTGTCGGTGATCCTTCTTCACCGCATTCCACACGTTATCGAGGACCCCGTTGAGGACGCCAGCGCGAGAGGCAAGAAGTTTCGTTATGACTGGTATCTGACCTTCAGGGTGGGACACGATAGCAACGGCATCGAGAGGCTCGTCAGCGTAGATCGACCACTCTCCTGGTTTAGCATCCTCAAGAGAGGAGAGAACCCCTGCGAGGCTTTCTCTGCCCGCGCGGATACACTCGTCTCGCTCAGAGATAACCTGGCGAAGTCGGTCTTTCCCAATGCTGTCCAAGGTTTGGTGTTTGAAGAGCTTGTATCCTCGACGGATGAGTGTCCCAGCACCAGAATCGGTGAAGAGTTCTCGCTGAAGATTGGAAGCGGAGATGACTGCAACAGAGGACGAGCGGGGAAGGACATCCAGGAGTTCTTTGAACTCTCGCAGCTTGAGCTTTGTGCCATACTTGACCCAAGGTTCCTTCATGAGCTGGTCGTATTCCTAGTCGTCGAGTGTGGTTAGATTATTGCGAAAGAAATTCCGAAACCAGACACACCTCGTCCAAATTGATTACATCCAACTTTTCTCCCGTAACGCCGTGGTACATACCACCCTTTTCATTGATGAACACGATCTTCATGGGTTCAAGTTCCTTGGCAAGTTCCCCTGCAGCAATGTCTGCATTGACGTTCAGAATTTGTCCATCGTTGCTCTCGGCAAGACTGCACAAGATGGGCAAAGCACCAGCACGGATCGAGGCTTCAATGGGCCGTTTGTCGACGCGCGTAACCTTGCCGACCAGCCCATACTTGTGGGAATCGAGAGCGGTAGCCGTGAAAACACCAGAGGTGATAGGACGGGCACGCGTACCGAGCTTCTCGAGCGCGCCAACCAGTTTCAAGTTTTCCTCGAGGAACACACGACGAGCGATCTGGAGGGTCTTTGCGTCTGCGAAGCGGGCGAGCCAACAAGACACGGATTGGCATGTTGAATCAGAGCATTTGAGAGAGGAACGTACCGGTAACACGGATACCGTCGATATACTCCGGCTTAACGCCCTCGCCCTCGAGGATGTCATTCATCTGTGGGCCAGCGCCATGGAGGACGACGGGGTACAGGCCCACGCGGTAGAGGAAGCTAAGACTGAGAGCAAGCTCCTCGAGGTCATCGAGGACTGCACCACCGATTTTGATGACAGCAAACTTTGCAGGTTGAGAGGGGTGCGATGAAGACGAAAAGATCCGAAGGTGACGTTCTACTTCACGTTTCGTACCGAGAGAGTAGAGGAGGCGGGTGATTGTATCCTGCACACATGTCAACACGCCTGTGATTGCCTAGTTGAAGGAGAACGGACTCTGTCGGTCTGGGCGACAGACTGGATGGACCTAACCGAGTCTCGACCACGCACGGCGGTGAGCGCGGCTTGGCGACGACCAGCGACGACCGCAGCTTTCGTAGCTACTGTCAATCGAGAGGGTAGCAATGCAGTACGGGTCGACAGCATTTTTGGGGCAATGTGGTGGTACGAGCGAGAACCGAAAATTCTCAAATGACAGGCGAAAAAGTCTCTGACGCTACGCCCAGCCAGCCAACAACTTTTATACCAGACACAGCGAGCGAAATGCTGTTGGCTCCTGTGCGCCAACGTCGAGCGCCATTGGCAAATACAGCTCGCGCTGGCCAGAGCAAGGTCCACTGCTGCACTTGCATGACGTATGGGCACAGCGTGAGTTATACAGGACTACACGTGTGGAGCGTCCGAGGACTCTTCTCTCCCACTGATGGCAACGTTGACCCAGCATGCACCATACAGCGTCCCATTTATATTTTCAGGCGGACTTGATCTGAATGCCCTCTGGCCGACACTCATCATTGACGTGATCAGGTATGGCGTGCGTCGACAACCCAGCTATCGACCTGGTTGATGAGGCCACCGAGATCACCAGGCTCGGCGAGCCTTTCATCTGGAACGTGCACCGCAGGTATCGGAACCAAAACCATGATGAAGTCGTTGGTGTCGGTTGCGAAGCATTCCAACATGGTGGACAGCTCAATCTCACCAAGATTACCTCGAGGAACATATATGACCGACTCGTCCCTATAGGACATCGAAGAACCTCGGGTATGGGGGGCGGTGAAATGTTGGCCCATTCCATCGGGCCATCGATGAGTACTTGGGTGTCGAGAAGGCTCGATCGACACTCGGCCATCGGGGTTTCACCCTTCTGTAAGCTGACCGTCCTGGAGCAAAAGTGCAACGAGGTATGTTTATCTCGACATGCAAGAAATTATCGTTGATTCCAGTCCAGACGATCAATAGACTCTCGTGCTGAAAGGTTTTGACACATCAGCTACCGAATCATTCTGGAATGCGAAAAAAAAAAAAAAAAAAAAAGTACACAGGAGATGCTAGGCCGGTCGTACTCGATTATTTCCAAGACTGTTGTGGAAAAAAGAAAAAAGGAGAAGAAAAACACGATCAGCAACAGATGAAGATTCGGGAATTCGTTTGTCCCATGCCAAGATTGTGCGGTCCAAATCGGGCCCAGGGAGCGGGATGGGGGTCCACAAGCGTCGCTGGAAACGATCAATCGTCCAACCTCTATTCGGAAATCTGAGGTATGTATCAAAGTGTACGTTCGCTTGCTGTGTTGGGTCTTTCATCCTTGCGCATCTCTCTCATACGTACTCGAAGCACCTTCTGTTTCCACCAAAAGAGTTGTACCTGTATATAGCTCGTAGTGTAAATGGATAATAGAATTGCTTTTCTGCGCATACCTTGGATCGTTTGACAACTTCTTACGAGAACAACAGAAGAAACTTCAGAAAGGGGAGGCATTCGCTCAAGAACGAGCGCATTAAGATCCATCGCCATGGTGCATGAAAGAGAACAGAAGAGATGCTGGTGAACGTTAAGAGGGTCACGGAAATAGGGATGATAATTAATTAAGATGCCGAGATGTCCGAGACGAGTCGCCATGCCGAGATCATCGTCAGAGATGTTCAAACTGGAGAGTAACTGCAAATACTGAAATCGATAGCAGAAGGTCACCTGAGAGGTTTGAACGGCGAAGAGGGATCCAAGGCGTTTCCAGGTTTGTTTATGCGACCGACCCTGTTGGGATGGAAGCACGGAGATTAGTCGAGTCTTGATGGCCGCGTCAAGGTTGTCCCTGAGTCAGCTAGACAGTGCCCC
>JBBPUP010000169.1:0-41059 GCA_038094735.1 Exsudoporus floridanus
GCATGAGATACTTACAAAAATGGCTAGGTGAGATGGGCAGCATGGAGTTTACTCAAATATACTATGAATTTTCTGTACTGCTTGTCATGCCTACAATAGGAGATCCTGCAAATTTAAAGCTTGGGTTATCACTTCCTGCTGGTTATTGGACTCTACAGTTATATTTCTATTTCCTTTCTTGCCTTTCTTTTAGACTCTTCCTCTTTTATTGTCCTCTTTAACAGGCAATACTTACTATACATAGTAGATTCCTTTTTAGAGATCTGAACTGGCCCTAGATCTCTTCACTCCTATTTAAGTGGTAGCACACAATTCTACACTATTCTATCATGCTTCTTGGTTCATTTCTGATTGCTTGGAAACTTCCCACCAGTTTTTGCAAGCTTTCTTTTCATAGCCTATCAGGGGGATCTAGGGACTCCATTCTAGATGTGTGATAGTCTATTTGGTCATCAAGAGTTGCATGGAGCCTCAAGTCCAATGCATGAGACATTGTCAGTGCAGGGGAGCCTATTACTCTATGCACATCTGCCATACTGTGGATCAACCTTGAATCCCTAACTATGAAAGTCCAAATGGTATCATGCCCAGTTTCTGGACAAAGACTCAAACAGTATCAAGCCTGGTTGCTGAGTCACTCTTGATGCTGGAGGAACCAGCTGATGTGAATCAGCATCACTTGCTACATCATGGTTAATGTAACAAAATATCAAGGTTATTCCTGCTTAGTGCTGCTGAGCCTAAGCTTGTATAGGACTACCAGGGAGGTAGCAACAGATCTTTAATACAAGTTGCTAGGGTCTTGGAGTCATCCTCGGAGATGAGGATAAACATACCTCTAACCCAAACTCCCCTCTCACCAATCCCCCATCCTGAGCTCTACAAGAGCAAGCCCACTGCTCATCTCACCACCACTTCCACTTGCCTTCTGCGTTAATCTCTTCTGCCTCCATGCTCCTTGGGATTCCATCAGATAAATCCATTCCATAGCCACTCTCTGAGCAGAACACAGAACAACAAGCACTTCCCCCTTCCTCTTCCATCAACATAGAACTCCCCTTCCTTCAAGATGACAACTCTTTAGACAAAGAAGACAACATGGGATAATTTAAAGCCACACTTCTGAAAGAATTTAGTGGAAATGTCAAAGATACTGCAAGATGGCTTATGGCCATGTCTGCATACTTCACACTCACTGACAACAAGCTTAGGGATCAAGCCCAGGTCATCATTTTTCTCAACAGGATATCCAAAGGCCAAGGAAAGGTCTTTGCTAAAATATGGTTCAGTAAAATTGCTAATGGTGGCATGGATGGCACCATCTAGGAAACCATCTGCAATGCCTTCAAAGCCACATTTGTGTTGCCAACATGCAAGAACTGTACAACTTCCAGGACATTTAACACTATAACCAGCTAATAGAGACTAGACAAGACTTCCCACAGGGAAACCCAATAAGAACTAGACTGGAGTTCTTGGAGCATTCGTGTTCAAATATATATACTATAACTATATGTTTGTATCCATTGACTACTGGTCTGTGTGTAGGGCACAGGGTATGACGTCATAGCTATATTATAGATAAGAAGTTGTTCTAGAAGAGTCTAGACAATGATGGTAATTAAATAAACATATATGGATCCTTCTAGAATCATGAAGGTTAAATAAACATATAGAACATTCTAGACTATTTCCATGGTCATGTGATGAAAGAATGATAAGGTTATGTGATGCAAAAAGCACATGATTGGTCACATGACTGTCATGTATTAAGTTAAGTAGAGTGTGAATTTAACATTACCCTCCCACTATGGGTTGACTTCCAGGTAATTTCAAGTGGGAATATGTTCTGTCAAGTTCTTATAAGGCTTAAATAATAGGTCAAAAGAAGCTTGAGTCATTCTCAGCTTCTATGGTGCATTTGTGTTCAATGCATAAAAGTCTCTAATTGCATCTTTTGCCAAAGCAAGGTTTGGTTTAGGCTTCCATGTATGTTCTTCATCACTATATTCTTTCTAATGAACAAGGAATTCCATACATCGTCCCTTGAGGCATAAATCAATGATCCATTCCACCTCCCATTTCTCTTATCCTTCATCCATGATCTGCATGGATCCTGGTTTGTATACTGGTTGATCAGGAAAATGCTCTTTGTAAGGTTTAATCCAGGATATATTAACTACTGGATGAATCTTCATCAATCGCAGCAGTTGGAGCTCCACAGTGTTATTGCCTTTCATAGATATAACCTTAAAGGGGCCCAGCCACCTTTCTATTAGCTTTTTCAACTGATGTATCGTACAAAGGTTTAGATTCTCCATTAATAGCCAGATGAGATCTTCTTCTTTATAAATAGGGGCATGTGACCTTTTGTGCTCATTTTGGGTCACCATGTGTTGCTTTGCCTTTTCCAAGTTATTTTTAATGAGGTCTAGGATTGTGAAAAAGTCTGTAGTGAATGAATTGGCAGTCAGTGCCTTGACCTCCTGAGGTTCTATTCCCATACAGGGTTTATATAAGCGCATGACCTGGAAGGGACTCTATCCAGTAGCTGAGTGCATTCAGTTGTTATAGTTAAACTGTGCCAGTGCAACAAGCCATTCTGCCCATGAGTTTTGCTTATCAGTGGTAAACAGCCTTAAATATTGTTGTAGGTCTCTGTTCACACATTCTGTTTGTTCATCCATTTGTGGATGGAATGCCATTGACATGCAAAGCTTGATGTTCAACATCTTACTGAGATCCTTCATGACCTGAGACACAAATTGCAGTCCTTGGTTGGAGATTAGAAGTTGTGGTAGTCCATGGACTTTCCATATGTGATCTCAATATAATTTAGCTGTTTGTAGCACTGTTATGCTTTTAATGGTGGGAATAAATATGACTTCTTTGGAAAGCCCATTGACTACCATAAGGATTGAGTTATATCCTTCACTCACTAGTAAATCTACAATGAAATCTGCAGAGATATCCTGCCACAGTCATATTTGGACAGGATTTGGATGAATTTTCCCAGCTGGTGGGACATTGGTTGGTTTCGTATATGTGCAGCATTCACAGCATGCATAGTATTCTCTAATTTGTTGACAAACTTCTTTCCAGTAGTAATATCAAGTGAGAAGCTTAATCATCTTGTCAGATGCATAGTGGCCTGCCATCATAGAGTCATGATAGAGAGTGATAACTGATTGCTGAAGGTTGTCTTCTTTGGGGCCTAAATTTTGTTGTTAATGATGATGTAATTGCTGTCCATGGTAAATCCTGAAAGAGTTCCTTCTTTGAGTTTGCTCTGTGTGTTTTTGATTCACTCCAGAGTCTTTTCTTCTTCACTCTTGATTTCAATCCTTTCTTCAACTGATCAAACATATTCTTTGGAGATCACCATGATTTCTTGGTTGTTGGTTTCTATTCCAATCATGTGATCCTCTCTTCTGGATAAAGCATCCACTTTTCCCATTTGGGCTCCAGATTTTCTTACAAGAACATAATCAAATCAAGATAGGAATTGTGCCCATTTCACTTGTCACCAATTTAGATTCTGAGATTTCATGAAGTACTGGAGGCTGGCATGATCACTCCAGACTTCAAACTGTGGCACTCCTTCTAAGTAGTGCCTCCATTGCTCTAGCACCTGAATAATTGTAAGCATTTCCTTGTCAGCAATCATATAGTTATATTGCTTGGGAGACATACTGTAGAAAGAGAAGGCTATGAGATGCCATCTTCCTTCCTTTTCAAGAGAGAGTATCACTCTGGTTGCAAAGTCTGATGCATCACATTTTAGACAGTATTGTGCATTGTCTGTTGAATAGGCAAGTACAAGTGCAGTGATAAACTTTGCCCTTAATTGATCAAACATATTTTGTTCCTTTTGTGTCCAAATCCAAGCCTTGTCCTTTTTGGTAAGGTCATTAAGTGGTTGGAAAGCCATGAAAAAGTCCTTGATAAACCTTCAATAGAAGTTGGCTAGTTCTAAAAAAGATCTAACCCCTTTGACATTTGTAGGCATCAGCCATTCAAGTATGGCTTTCACCTCGCCTTCTTCCATCTTAATTCCTTCCATGGATATGATCATTCTGAGGAATTCAACTTCCTTAACCTTAAATATACACTTTTTGGACTTGATGAAAGGTCATTTTCTTCTAATTGGCATAACACTTCTAGTATGATCCAATTGTGTTCAGCTTCATCATCTGTTTTGGTAAATACCATGATGTTGTCAATGTATATGATTACCACAGTTTGTATATCTATAAAGATATTGTTCATCATTTGTTGGAATATGGTGGGCAAGTTGCATTGTCCAAAGTACATTATGAAAGGCTTGAATGCCTCTCTATACCACACAAAGGCTTCTTTTCACTTATCACCTTTCTTTACTTTTATGTTGTTATATCCCCAATGCAGGTCCATCTTTGTAAATATCTTTAACCCCTTTAGATGATTGATGAGCTGACTAGTGAGTGGTAATGGGTAGTTATTCTTAACTGTCCACTTGTTGAGGTATCAGTAGTCTTATACCATGCACTTTTTCCCATCCTTTTTGGAAATGAAGAATACTGGTGACATTTGTGGAGATTTTGAAGATCAGATGTATCCCTTTGCTAGTTGATCATCGATGAAGGTGTCAACTTCTTTTTGCTCTTCCACTGACATGGAGTAGAGTTTTCCTTTGTGGGAAACAAATCTGGGTTTTATGTCAATTGCATGATCCAAGAGTTTGTGTTCAGGCATTCATTCTGATGCTTTCTTTGAGAATACTTCTAGATACTTATGATATTCCCTGGGTACCATTTCTTTAACAGTGAGTTCCTTCTTAAGCATCTCCAATATCTTTATTTTTCAATACATGTACAGCATATCATTTACTTCTTTCTCTTCCAGTGTGCATACACACACCAGGGAATTTCAAAGGAAGTAGCATGTCCTTGGGCATCTTGTTAGCTTGAATATTCCCTTTTGCCAGTCAATTTCAGGGTTATGCTTGGCTAATCATGTGTATTCCAATATAACTGAGTTCTTGCCTAGGTTGGTAACTTCAGCTTCTACCTTTTCTTGGTGTCCTTGGTAATCAATGATAAGTTCTGTGGTGTGGATTATACTTCCAGTGGAGTTTTGGGTTCTATCAACATTGAATACAGAGATTGGTCATTCAAGCTTCTTTGTGGAGTATTTATTTCCTTCTTACCCATTCTTTGTCAACAAAGATGCCATTTGCATCATTATCCAACAGCACTCTTATGGAGTTCATCTTTCCCTTGTTTGTTGATGGTGCTATATTGACATCAAGGCAGATCTCCCTTTTCTGTTTCACAAACCTGATGAGGATCCAGTCTGGGGTTTCTAACATAGCTGTACTATTTTTTTGAGTTTTATTTTCAACCAAATTAAGCCTGCAATCCCATGTAGTAAGCTTACTTTCGTAAGTCCCAGTCTCAATTGAAGAAGATGATATAGATGTACATGAATCTGTATCTAAAATAGTTCTATCCTGGAAGTCAAAGAACTCTTGTTTCTTTTCTCCATAACTTTCTAAATATTTGAATTGGTTACTGGGATGCCAGAGCTTCACTTCTGGGATCTCTTCCCCTTATAGATAAATGTCTATGCTATGTATTATGGAGTCCTTTGCCTTTGTCACACCCAAATCATGACTCAGGCTTTGCCTTTTTCCTTTTTCATAACTGCTAAGTCTGCAAAGTAGGCCTTCATAGCCTCAAAGTCCATGCCTTCCAAGGCCCTTAACCTTATGTTTCCTTTTTATGCCATAGATGCATTATTTGCATCTGATTGATCTGTATTGCCAGATCCAAGCTAGCAGATGTAGCTTCTTTAGCTGCAATTCTCGCAATGCCCTCCTCCAAGGAACTTGCACTGCTCACAGCACTTCTTTGGTTTTGGGCAGTCTTTGGCAAGGTGAGGCTCTTTGCAGTTGAAACACTGCCCTCTACTCACTGCATCTATGTTCATGGCATCAGGGTTCTTGAACAGTCCTTGTTGTGTATTCATTGTCCAGATGCACCCCTGGTTGTGGAGATCAAAACTCTCCATTGCATTCCCAACCTTCTTTATTACATCCACATAGTCATAGACATCTTTCTTCCTGTTTCTGTCAAGGAAGATCTTTCACATTATCTCCTTCTTGATGTTTTGCTCTAGGAAGAGCATGCCTATTGGATGGCTGCATTTGGCCTTTTCATACCATGCCAACCATTGGGTTAGATAGGCTTCTACTTGCTGATTGGTTCCTTCACAGTACTTTGCCAACTTTTCCATGTATGTATCAGCTTTGTTGCTGGGTTGGAAATGGTTCTTGATTTGGAGGATCATTTCCTCTGCTAATGGCCAGCTGTGGTCACTACCAGTGATATACTTATGGATTTGGGAGGCTGCCCATTCTCCCACTTCATTCTTGTCTTTGCCATCCTTGCTGCCTGTATGGGACCAAATTGCTAGGCAGCATTGCTTGTTAGATGAGAAGGCTTCTTTATTCATTTCAATGTAGACACCCATCTTCATCCACCATTGAATAAATGAGTTGTAAGACCTGTCAAAGTATCCTAAATTGAACACTGCTTCCACCTTCTTGGTTATCTTGGTTTCTACTGTTTAGGCAGTGGAGGGCCTGGTGACAGTGCAAGCTTTCAGCTCATTGAGTTGCTGCATTAGATTCTCAACCATTGCCAGCAGCTGGCAGGTGGTGGTGGTATTCAACATCTCAGGTAAGGATGGTCAGGACTCTGGGGGGTGCTTGGAGGGAGTGTCAAGGTCAGAGTCTGAAAAGTGTGGGAAAGCATCTCTTGGGTCCCACATTTTATTGGACTATTTGATTGAAAGCCACTTCTAGGGCTGGCTTTCCAGGGACATGAAAAAAGGCTCAGGCTTGTTTCCAAGGGTTTCTAATATAAGGTAGAAATCTGCAAAGTTGTTCTTCCACTTCATCATAGAAGTCATCATATAAGATAAAACTGTTGTCAAATTCTTCAATCTTAACCTCTGTTATGCCAAGGGAAGTAGGGATGTCATTGTTTGGGTCATGTTTAACCTCTAGTAGGATGAGCTCATCTACTGGCTCAAGTTTCACATATTATGCTGGAAACATCTCAAAAGGTAACTTGTTTGTATGTCCAATGCTGCAGCCATTACTGAGGGTGTGTCTTAAACATATGGATATTGGATCAATAACCTTTCTGACTATCCTAAGTTCTACTATGTATTGTATAGGAAGAAGTGGCCTCATGAAAATCAGAAATGTATTCCAAAAAAAGGTGAAAAGGTTTTGGGGCAGTTTTTAAACATGTTCAAGCTGCTCAAGGCTACCCCTGTGCTGCTTTAGATAGCTAAGCACCTTCACATCCTCTAGTAGGTGGGACTACATAAAAAAGGGGAAAGAAGGATATATAGTGGGTCCACTTGAGCTTGTGATCCAGCAAACTGTACAGCTCCCAGGACACTCAACACTATAATCAGCTAATAGAGACTAGATAAGACTTCTTACAGGGAAACCCAACAAGAACTAGACTGGAGTTCTTGGGGCATTTGTGATCAAGTATATATACTACAACTACATGTTTGTATCTATTGACTACTGGTCTGTGTGTAGAGCATAGAGTATAATATCATAGCTATGTCATAGATAAGGAATTGTTCTAGAAGAGTCTAGACAATAACAGTAATTAAATAAACATGTATGGATCCTTTTAGAATCATGGAGATTAAATAAACATGTAGAATGTTCTAGACTATTCCCATAGTCATGTGATAAAAGAATGATAAGGTCACATGATTGGTCACATGACTGCCATGTGTTAGGTTAAATAGAGTATGAATTTAACAATTTGTCTCCAAAGATGCTATAGAACATACTTGCATCTCTTTTGTGAATCTCCATTAGGACACTCATAGTCTGAAAAGGTTTGACAACTTCATCTCCACCTTCTCTCTTCCATCAGCCCAACCCCAAATCTCCAATATTAATGCTCTCTTTGAATGGTTTCTTTGAAGCATTAATCCCAAGATTGCCACCCAATTTGCCCTTTCCAATATACTTAACTCCACCAGAGTTACCACGGACAAGATCTACTCAAAGGTATTGGAGATCAAGGAAAGCCTTAGATGGATCAAGTCAATCAAATAGGGTCCACAAGTTTCCTATGGAGGAAATAACTCTTGCTTCAATCTCAATGCTATGGATGTGGATTACCTCATGATCTCTCCCACAGAATGCGCCAAATGTGCTAGGAAAAATTGCTGCTTCATTTGCAACAAGAAGAGTTCCTCCACTTATAACCATCCTGGTCACCCTCATCCTCACAAGTTTAAGGAGAAGAGAAACCCCAGCATCCAGAATGTCCATACCACCACCACCTCTTCTTTTCTAACCTCTATCAAATAGGCTCTCAATCAATTTCTAGAAACTGTTACTCCACAAAATTGCACACAAATGCTTTGTGCTTGCACTATGGTGCTAGATGGCAAAGTTGTGGAGAATGGACTCCCCCTAGCTGAAGAAGAAGGATCTCTTAACAACTGGAATGAGGACATCAATATTCTCACAGCCAATGGATCTCCCTCTTAGTCCCTCAATATAGATGTCATGGGTTTTTAAATGGGAGGAATGTATCAATGTCATTCTCTCCTTAGTTACCTTAGCTTTTGTATTTATTTCTAGATCGAGATGCAATGCTATTTGTTTGCCAATCTTGATCTGAAAAAGAAGCAGGGAAATCATTGGAACTAAGACTCTAATTGACTGCAGAGCAACAGGGTGCTTCATCACCAAAGAAGTGGTCAAGAGTATGAAACTACTGGTCTACAACTTGGATATTCCACACAAGGCTTACAACATGGATGAAATAGAAAATAGGTCAGGTCAAATTATCCAGAAGACTAACATTGTCTTAGTTTATGGAGGCATCTAGAAGCAATGAAAAGACCTCCTCATACTTAATTGCAGCAAGGATGAACTCATTCTAGGAATGCTATGGTTCTGGGCAATCAACCTGGAGATTAATTGGATAGAAGAACAGGTAACAATAGTGCCATCCAACTATAAATGAACTTGGACTAATGCACCCAGAGTCCTGGAACAAAGATACCTTCTTCATTTCCTAGATCACAATGACAGGTATGACATCAAAGACAAACTACACAAGAAGTTCACAGAATGGTCACTGCATGATCACACGCACTTCATACTGGACCATGGCAACAGTCCAGAACATTGGGTCAGGAAGACCACCATCTTGATGATGCTGGTGCAACAAGCAGAAAATGCCACTATCACCCTACTAATGGCATTCAAGGGGTATGCTGATGTCTTTACAGAGAAGACAAATTCCTTCCTACCTCCATCCCAGTCATATGATCATGTCATTGAACTCAAAGACTCATTCATTTCAAAATGGACCAAGACATATCCCCTCAGCCCTCCAGAACAGAAAGCCTGCAAGGAATTCATCAAGGAACACCTCAAATCTGGAAAGATCTCCTCCTCAGAATCTCCTCAAGCCTCCCCTTTCTTCTTCATTAAGAAGAAAAATAAGAAACTCTGCCCTTGCCAAAACTACTGATATCTTAATGGACATACCATCAAGAATGCCTACCTCCTTTTACTTATCTTTGACCTCATAGATAAGCTCAAGGGATCATTAATCTTTACCAAGTTTGATGTAAGATAAGGTTATAATAATGTCCAGATCAAGAAGGAAGATTAATGGAAGGCAGTATTTACTACTTCTCAGGGGCTCTTCAAGCTGAACATCATGTTCTTCAGAATGTGCAACTCTCCCACTACTTTCCAGGCCTTCATGGACAACCTCTTCACTGATTATATTACCAAAGGATGGCTTGTCATATACATGAACAACCTCTTCATCCACTCCTCTGACCAGGCTATATACAATAAATGAACATGGAAGGTTCTTCAATGGTTCTGTGAACAAGAAATGTACCTCAAACTGGAAAAGTGCACCTTTTCCACCCCTGAAGTTGACTACCTCAGTATAGTGGTCAGTAAAGGAGGAGTCCACATGGACCTGGTCAAACTTGATGCCATCAAGTAATGGAAGACATCTGAAGGAGTGTACCCTGCCCACTCCTTCTTCAAATTCTGCAACTTCTACCAGAAGTTCATTCCTTTGTTCTCTGACATTACACAACCGCTTCTAGACCTTATAAAATCCTCCACCCCCTGGACCTGGAGACTCCCATAGGAGAAGGCCTTCAGGACACTTCAAGCTGCCTTCACCAAGGAACTGGCACTCACCTTTCTGGATACCACAAAACCTTTTAACTTCATGACTGACATGTCCCTCACTGCATCTGGAGCAGTGCTCATGCAGAAAAACACCAATGGAGACCTTCTATCCTACAGATATTTCTCCCAGATATTCTCCCTGGCCAAATAAAATTATGACATCTTTGATTAGGAACTTCTGGCCATGATCTGAGGTCTAGAGGAATGGAGATAGTACCTCCTAGGATCCCCCCACCCAGTTAGAGTTCTTATGGACCACAAGAATCCTATGTATTTCAAGGAACCACACATGCTCTTGCATTGACAAACTTGGTGGTTATTGTTTCTACAGGACTTTGACATGGTATATGAAGCTCTCCCTGGCATCCAAATGATTCCTGTGGATTTTCTATTCTGCAGAGATGATATCAACACCTCTGGTGATGATGCAGCTGTGCAATTGCTTCCTTTAGAATCATTTGATCAACAAATCAACCAGATTGACACCATGCTGCAAAACAAGATCACCAACTCCTTCCCCTCAGACTCCCTTGTTTTTCAGGCCCTATCAGCCATGGAAATGAAAGAACCCCTCTTTGGATGCTTTCACCCAAAAGACTGGACTTTCCAGGATGGAAAGCTCTACTTCCAGAACTGCCTCTATATTCTCACAGCTGCCTGGCAGGATCTTGTACATGAAATCTATTCCTCTCCTGCTGGAGGACATGAAGGGTATCTCTGCATGATTGCCCAGATCTCTTAGGACTACTGGTGGCCTGGACTCTCTATGTTCATCTGGAAATATATTTCCAGATGCACCATCCATCAAGCCAACAAGGTTAATATCCATCCCATGATTCCCCTGGTCACTCCCCTCTTGGTCATCACTTCCCACCTGTTCCAACACCTCTCTAGACCTCATTATGGACCTCTCCCCAGTCTCCAACTTTGACTTTATCATGGTTGTGGTAGATCATGACCTTAGTAAGGGGGTAATTCTCTGCCCTTGGAAGAAATCAGTGAATGTGGCCAGAATAGCCAAACTCTTTTTTGAACATGTGTTCAAATGGTTTGGCCTCCATGATAAACTGATCTTGGACTAGGGACAACAATTTAACTCTGCCTTGACCCAGGAGCTTACCAGACTCCTGAACTATAACCTCACCCTCTCCACTGCCTAGCATCTGCAGACAGATGGGAAAACAGAATGGTACAATCAGGAACTTGAAACCTACCTTTGAATCTTCTGTGACACTCAGCCAACCAAATGGCTTGAAAACCTCCATCTCATAGAATTCTTCCACAATTCAGCTATCTACTCAGTCACTAGCAAAACTCCATTCTCCCTCATTCTAGACTATGAACCATGGTCCTATCTCTTCCTCAGCAAGATTTTCCTCCCCACCCTAGAAACTCAACTTTCTAGCATGGAAAGAAGCTGAAGCTGCCCACAAGATCACCCAGCTTTAAATGAAGGAATGCATCCTCTCCCACTTCTCATACTGGAAAGTTGGAGATAAGATTTGGCTTAAAGCCAAAAACTTTAAAATCCAAGCCTCCTCCTGGAAACTTGTGGCCAAATAGATTGGACCTTTCAAGATCACCAAAGTTATCTCCATGATAGTCTACCATCTCAAACTCCCCAAGTGTTAAAATTGCAGATGGACAGGAACTTAACTGAAGATCTACCCAGTATCAATCCTAGAGATCATAACTAATGGGACTTGGATTCACCTTATGTGGTGTGCTCTTGTAATGTCTGGTCCCAGATTTCAGAGGTTGGAGAATAGAGTAGGATCTAAGCCAGAGTTGCTTAGTCTGCTTTCTAGTGGAGGATGATCAAAGGAGAGAGAATATCTTAGTCGATATTTGTACTGAGGTTACATGGAGATACATGAAGGTTTATATACTATTGGAACTCATAATCAGGATGAATAAGTGAAATACAAGGAAGTTGGTCCAGACATAGACATTGGACAATGTCAGTCAGAAGTTGGACAATGTTAATCAAAGTATAGTAGCAGTCAAAATGTCAAGGTGATTGGAAGGGTGTCTAGTAGTTGGATAGGTGTCAATAAATAAGGTCTGAAGGTTAGGGGCCAAGTCCTAATCAAGAAAGGTCTAGAGTTTGTAAGTTCAAGAGCTCTGAAGATACTGGAGGAGCAGAGTTGGGTCCAGGGAAGTTATGGGATGTGACACCAAGGCCTGGGAGATCCATGATGTCTTCCACATCTCACTTCTATCATTATACTGGAAAACTCCTGAACACAGCCCCAACTTCTCACAGCCTCCTCTGAAACTAATCAGAACAGAAAAGGAATATAAAATCAAGAAAATCATCAATCATTAGGGAACTCTGAGAAGAAGGCAATTCCTGATCCACTGGAAAGGCTATTCTGCCATGGAACAAACTTGGAAATTAGAAGCAAACCTTGGCAATGCCACTGCCATCCTACAGGACTATAAAATCCTCCACAAATTGTGAAAAAAGACTTATGTCCTCTCTCCAGTCAATTCTCACCATGCTCTCCCATGTCTCCCAAGCTCTTATATAAGCCTGCCTTCAAGTACAATATCCCAATCTCAATGTTCTGAAGCATGCTTCAGAATATTCTTGCTTCTGCCATATTATTTCCTACCCCTATCATTGGAACTACTAGTTCATGACCATCATCCCCTTTTCCATCCATCTTGGCCATCTCTCTGTATTTGCTCAGAGACTCCTTTATACATTCCTACTTGAGAACCCCCAGACATTCCAGGCTTTCAAGGACCTCCCCTTTTTCACTGTGGACAACTCAGTTGTCTATATCACCAAACTGTTCTGATTATACTCTACTCTTTACACCTTTCTCACCAGGGCTGCTTAGTATTCAGCAAGTTCCCCTAACCCCATCCAAATCACTACAGTGGATCATCCCCCCACCATCATTGCCCTGGAATAGGAACTCTTCACCATTCAAGAACTTATCCTCAACCTTTTATATGTCAAGGGGTTTAACTTCACCATCTCACTCCTCCCTAGAGAACTCATCAGTGCTGTCCTACTTTCCATCCTCTCTACACTCTCAAAACCAGAAAGAGAAGCATTCTTTGACAATCACTTTGTTTCTCCTGGAGACTCCCACTCTTGCCAGACCATCTTCCTCCTCTCGTCCTTTGAAGGTCAAAGCCCTTCTTGAAACAATCCAATTCTCTGCAAGAGTCAGACTCTAACTCCACTTGTATCCTCACAGAACCCTGTTCTCCAGAGCCCATCACCCCTGCTATTCTATCACCCCATGAAGGACATCCAAACTCACTCTTCATCTTTTCCCACATTACCATTCCTCCCTGAACCTTTTCCCACAGGAGAGTAGTCATTCTCCAAGCAGGGCTATCCCCTGCCACCATCTCTGTCCACCTTCACTCCATTCTGACCAGAGCTCCAAAGCAGAGCATTGATACTTTCACCACTCCCATGGAATCTCTTCAGGTTTTCATTTCCATTGAAACTGCAATAAGCTCCTCAGACATGAATATTAATCCCCATCCCTCATGAAATCTACCCTTTTCCCCTCCCCTTCCTCTCCAACCCTACCACTTACTTCACACAACTTCACTCCATTGTTTCAAGTGTCAATCTCTGGGACACTTTCAGACCAAATACCTCCAGTCCCTGAATATCCTCAGTACCACTGTCTATAACTTTGCTGCTTCCATTGCCATCTCCAGGAACACTCTCATTCCTGCTATCCCTTTCCTGATCTCTTTTCCTCCCAGGACTAGGACCTCACTGCCTACAAGGAGAACAACAGAGATAAAAGCCTTTCTTAGGTCTAAGGTGAAACTTCAGACATATGATAAGGATAATGTTACAGATGGCAACAACAGGCCAGCACCCAGCACCCAGCATCTCTTTTTCCTTTTTAGATGTCCCAGACTACCCTCTCCTGTGGAATCTCTTAGTCAACAATGCCAATGAGGAAATCTTCAAAGACTTTTGGAACCAGTTTATCAGCAGGACTTGACCCTCAACCTTGCAGCACAGCTCTCCCCCATTCTAACTTTATTGCCCTCTTTACCACCTCTTCTTGGAAAATCAGCTTCTCCTACAACCCTTCCAATCAATGGACTCAGGATTATCCATTCATTCCTCTTTCTGATGATTGCTCCCTGCCAGTTATTGGACTCTAAAGTTATATTTCCTTTCTTGCCTTCCTCTTGGACTCTCCCTCTTCTATTGTCCTCTCTAATGGACAATACTTACTATATATAATAGATTCTTTTTTAGAGATCTATCCACTTCTATTTAAGCAGTAGCACATGATTATATAACTTCAACCTTGATCTACACTATTCTATCATGCTTCTTGGTTCATTTCTGATCACTTGGAAACTTCTCACCAGTTTCTGCAAGCTTTCTTCTCATGGTCTATCAAGGGAATCTAGAGACTCCATCCTAGATCTGCAATAGTCTATTCAGTTATTAAGAGTTGCACAGAGCCTCAAGTCCAATGTGTGAGATATTGTTAGTGCAGGAGAGCCTATTGCTCTATGCACATCTGCTATACTGTGGGTCAACCTTGAACCCCTAACTATGAAGGTCCAAATGATATCAAGCCCAGTTTCTGAACAAAGACTCAAATAGTATCAAGTCCAGTTGTTGAGTCATTCTTTGTGCTGAAGGAACCAGCTAATGTGATCCAGCATCACTTGCTATGTCACAGTTGATGTAACATAGTAACAAAGAATGTATGTAAAAGCCCAAATCAAACCTCACTTTAGCCAAAGATGCTATCAAGGACTTCTATGCTATTCACACCAATGCCTCAAGAAAGCTTCAAATGGCTTAGGCATCTTCCAACCTCTTATTTAAACTCTATGAAAACTTTACAAAATCCATTCCCACTTGGAGTTGCTTGGAAGTCGATCTATAAGGAGGGGGGGATAATATTAAATTCACCTCCTATTTAATCTAACATGTGACAGTCATGTGACCATAAGAACAGTCTGGAACATTCCATACATGTTTTACACATTTAGTTGATTTCTGTGATTCTAAACAAGTCCATATACAGTTGCTCAAAAAACTGTCTGTATATTTGGTCATTGTTCACTAAATGTGATAACCTCCAATAATCCCTAATTCCTGCCCTATGCTATGAGTGTATGAAATCAGGTACCTACTCCTGGCTTTTTATAGGCACAAGGGTCAAGGACGTTGAATAGGATTTGAGGAAATGGCAGCTATTTCAAAATGGTAACTCATGTGGACAGTTTTTTGACTTTAAGTTTTGATTACATATATTGGACCCTAGCATGCTGTAATATGGTTACATACATTTGATAAGGGTTCTATTATATTACCTTTATGTAACCAAGGGTCAGACAGCATATATAAACCCCACCATTGCATGTTCATTTTCCCACCTTCACCATGAAATCCATTTCTACCTCTCAAAAAAACAATATCATTTCTCTCTCCTCTCTTGGTCTTTCCTCTAGGAAAATTTCTTCCCAAACTGGCCTAGGGAAGTCTACTATATTCCAGGTTCTTCAAAAACTCCAGCCAGAGAAGACTAGGCTTCATGATGGCCATTCTTCAAAGCTTACTCTTACCAACAAGAGGGCTATTGTTTAGCAAATTATTACTGGCAAGGCCAAGAATGCTGTTTATGCTTCTCAATACATCAATTCCATCATTGATGCTCCTGTCTGTCCTCAGACTGTGAGAAATACTCTCAAGGAAGCTTCATTTGTTACAGACAGTGACATCGGGCCAGCACCTGACATTACCTTTTCCTTTCTAGACACTCCTAAATCCTCATCACTGTGAAAATTACTTGTCAATGATGAGGGAATCTCCAATGAGCTATGGGACCAGTTCATTGGGAGGAGCTTGCCCTTCCACTCACTTCCCCCTTCTCTAATTCCAGATCTTCCTATTGGCATTGCCACTAGATCACTCCCTCTACTCATCACCTCCCTGATCAACAGCCTCTCCCATGATGGTGTGCAATGGTCATAAGTCTGTATGCAATCAACAGACTCTTCTGCTGATTGCTTCTTTCTATTTCTATTCTCTTGGACTTTGCCCTCTAGTTGCCTTCTCTTATAGATAATAGTTATCATACCAAGTAACTTCCCAATCTAGATTAAAGAAGCCTATCCTAATTTAGATCCACCCTATTTAAGTAGCTAGATCTCCCCTGTATCTCCCAACCTTGATCTACACTATTCATCTCATTTATCTTAGTTTCACTCACTTGGATCTTCCAGTCAATTAAAGATTTACAAGCTCATTTCTATCAATGCCTATCAGGGAACCTAAGGACTGCCACTTAGGCTGTGATAGTCATCCACTCTGTCAAGAGGCCTTAGCACAGGTGAGATGTGGTAGCACTCCGTTATCCTATCCTGTAAAAGGCCTTGGGACTACATTACCCAAGGGAGGAATAGGAGACTCAGACCACACCAGCTGAGTAGAGTCAGGCCCCATCATGGGAAGACTATTCCACCACAGTTGAAGGTCATGCCCTTCTTTGCCACAAAGTGTAACCAAGAGCCCCCATCACAGGTGAGGTTCTGAAAACTGTTATCTACTATCAGGGATAGTAGCAACACCTTGATACTAGTGGAACTAGCTGACAAGATCTAGCATCACTTGTTGTTGCCAATCTACAGAAACTAAGAAAGCTTCCAGGACATACAACACCAAACCTAGCTGATAGAATAGAGACTAGAATATACTTCCTGAGGAAAATCCAACAAGAACTAGACTAGAGTTCTTGGAGTGTTCATGTTCAGATATATACACTACTATATACTGTTTGTATCTATGTATTACTGGTCTGTGCATAGAGCACAGGGTATGATATCATAGCTACATCATAGATAAAGAGTTGTTCTAGAAGGTTTTAGACAATGACGGTAATTAAAGGAACATGTATGGACTTGTCTAGAATGATGGAGATTAAATAAATGTGTAGAATACTCTAGACTATTCCCATGGTCACATGATAAAAGGATAATAAGGTCATGTGATATGAAAAGCATGTGATTGGTCACATGACTGTTATATATTAGATTAAATATAGTACAAATTTAACATTACTTCCCCTCTATGGGTTGACTTCTAGGTGACTCCATGTGGAAATGGACTTCATAAGATTTTTATAAGGTTTAAATAAAAGATCAAAAGAAGCTTGAGCCATTCTCAGCTTCCTTGGCACATTTGTGTTCAATGCATAGAAGTCCTTTATAGTGCCTTTTGCTGAAGCAAGGTTCATTTCAGGCTCTCACGTATGTTCTTCATCACTATATCCTTTCCAGTGAACAAGAAATTCCATATGTTGTCCCTTGAGGGATGAATTAATAATTCATTCCACCTTCCATTCCTCTTGCCCTTCGTTCATGACTTGCATGGGTCCTGGTTTGTAGATTGGTTGACCAGAAAGATGCTCTTTATATGATTTGACCTGGGATACATTAACTATCAGATGAATCTTCATCAATTTCAGCAGTCAGAGTTCCATGGCATTCTTGCCTTTTATAGATATAACTTTGAAGGGGCCCAGCCACCTTTCTGTCAGCTTTTTAGACTAACAAGTCGCATAAAGGTTCAGATTCTCAGTGCTAAGCCACACAAGATCTCCTTCTTTATAAATAGGCACATATGACCTCTTGTGCTTGTTTTGGATTACCATGCACTGCTTTGTCTTTTCCAGGCTATTTTTAACAAGGTCCAAGGTTACAGAAAAGTCCTGAGTGAATGTATTGGCAGCTGGTGCCTTAACCTCCTGAGATTCTATTCCCATGCAGAGTTTGTACAAGTGCATGACCTGGAAGGGGCTCTTCCCGGTAGCTGAGTGCACTCAATTATTATAGTTAAATTGCACCAGCACCAGCCATTCCATCCAAGAATTTTGTTTCTCTGCTGCAAAAAGCCTTAAATATTGTTGAAGGTCTCAGTTCACATGTTTCATTTGTTCATCCATCTGTGGATGGAATACCATCAACATGCGAAGCTCAATGTTTAATATCTTGCTGAGATCCTTCATGACCTGAGACACAAACCGTGGTCCTTAGTCAGAGATGAGAGAATGCAGAAGTCCATGGACTTTTCACACATGGTCTTAATATAGTTTAGCCATTTGTAGCACCATTACGCTTTTATTGGTGGAGATAAATACTGTTTCTTTGGAGAATCTGTCGACTATCACAAGGATTGAGTTGTATCCATCACTTGCTGGTAGATTTACAATAAAATCTGCAGAGATATCCTACCACGGTCCTGTTGGGATAGGATTAAGGTGGATTTTCCTGGCTAGTGGAACATTTGTGGATTTCATATGTGTACAGCATTCACAGCATGTGCAGTATTCTCGAATCTGTTGATGAACTCCTTTCTAGCAATAATACCAAGTGAGAAGCTTGATCGTCTTGTCAGGTCCACAGTGGCCTGCCACCATGGAGTCATAATAGAGGGTGATGACTGTTTGCCAAAGGTCATCCTCTTCAGAAACATAGATCTTGTTGTTGATGACAATGAAGTCACCATCCATTGTAAATCCTGCAAGAGATCCTTCCTTGAGTATGCTCTGTGTGTTTTTAATTCAACCCAGAGTCTTTTTTTCTTTGCCCTTAATCTCAATCCTTTCCTTGACTAATCAAACACATTCTTCTGGGATCACAGTGATTCCTTGATTATCAGTTTCTACTCTGATCATGTGATCTTTTTGCCTGGAGAGTGTATCAGCTTTCCCCATTTGGGCTCCAGATTTCTTTACTAGAACATAGTCAAATCAAGATAGGAATTGTGCCTATCTTGCCTATTGTCAATTTAGGTTCTGAGATTTCATAAAGTACTGGAAATTGGCGTGATCACTCCAGACTTTGAATTGTGGTGCTCCTTCTAGGTGATGTCTCCATTGCTCTAGCACCTAAATAATTGTGAGCATTTCCTTGTTGGCAATTGTGTAATTACGTTGCTCAGGAGACATACTGTGGAAAGAAAAGGCTACAGGGTGCCATTTTCCTTCCTTCTCAAGAGAGAGTACCACTCCAGTTGTGAAGTCTGATATATCGCATTCAAAATGGTATTGCACATTGTCTGTCAGATAGGCAAGTACTGGTGCAGTGGTAAATTTTGTCTTTAATTGATCAAACACCTACTGTTCCTTTTGCGTCCAGGTCCAAGCCTTGTCCTTTTTGATTAGATCATTCAATGGTCTTGATACCACTGAAAAGTTCTGGATGAACCTTCAATAGAAGCTAGCCAAACCTAGGAAGGATCTGACTCTTTTGATGTTTGTAGGTGTCAGCCACTCAAGTATGGCTTTCACCTTGCTTTCTTCCATCTTAATTCCTTCTGTGGACACAATCATCCCAAGGAATTCAACCTCTTTAACCTTGAACATACACGTTTCTGGCTTGATGAAAAGGTCATTTTCTTCTAATTGGCATAATACTTCTAGTATAATCTGATTGTATTCAGCTTTGTCATCTATTTTTGTAAAGACCATTATGTCATCTATATATATAATGACTACTGTTTGCATGTCTGCAAACATGTCATTCATCATCTGTTGGAATATGGTGGGTGAATTACATTGGCCAAAGTACATCATGAGAGGCTCAAATGCTCCTTAATGACATATAAAAGCTTCTTTCTATTCATTGCCTTCTTTTATCCTTACATTGTTATATCCCTAATGCAAGTCCATCTTTGTGAATAGCTTAGATCCTTTGAGATGATCAATAAGCTGACTAATGAATGGTAGTAGGTAGTTGTTTTTAACCATCCACTCATTCAGGTACCAGTAATCTTGTACCAAGTGCTTCTTCCCATCCTTTTTGGGAATGAAGAATACCAGTGACATTTGTGGAGACTTTGAAGATCTTATGTAACCCTTTGCTAGTTGATCATCAATGAAGGCATCAACTTCCTTTTGCTCTTCTACTAACATAGGATAGAGCTTTCCTTTCCAAGGAACGAATCTAGGTTTTAGATCAATTGTGTGGTCCCAGGGTTTGTATTCAGGCATTCACTCTGAAGCCTTCTTGGAGAATACATCTAAATATTTGTGATATTCTCTTGGTACCAGTTCTTTGACTGTGAGTTCCTGTTTAGACATCTCCAGTGCCTTTATCTTGTGATATATGTGGCATATTATTCATTTCCTTTTCTTCCAATGTCCATACAAACACTGGGAAATTCTAAAGGAAGTAGCATGTTCTTGGGCATCTTGTCAACTTGACTGTGCCTTTCTGCCAGTCAATGTTGGGGTTATGCTTGGCTAACCAAGTATATTCCAAAATTACCAAGTTTTTGCCTAGGTTGGTAACTTCAGCTTCTACCTTTTCTTGGTGTTCTTGGTAGTCAACAATGAGTTCCACAGTGTGTGTAATACTGCCCACAGAGTTCCTTGTTCCATCAACATTGAATATGGAAATTGGTCGGTCAAGCTTCTTTGTGGGTATTTGTTTCCTTTTTACCCATTCTTTGTCAATAAAGATGCTGTTGGCACCACTATCTAGTAGTGCCATTGTGAAATTCATCTTTCCCTTGTTCATCAATGATGCTATTTCAATGTCAAGGCAGATCTCCCTTTTTTGCTTCACAGACCTAATAAAGATCTGGTCTGGGGTTTCTATAGTACTGCTATTTTTTTTGTATTTTTCTTTTGACCAAATTAAGCCTGCAATCCTGTGCAGCAAGCTTACTTTCATAAGGCCCAGTCTTGGTTGAAGATGATGACATAGATATACATGATTCAATATCAGACAAGATTGTTCTATCTGGAAGTTGAAGAACTCTTGTTCTTCTTCTTCATATACATTTAAATATTCAAAGTAGTTGCTGGAGCACTGGAGCTTCGCTTCCAGGATCTCTTCCCCTCATGGTAAAATGTTTGTGTTACATATTCAAGGGTCCTTAGCCTTTGTCACACCCAGATCATGACTCAGGCTCTGCCTTTTCCCTTTTCTGTAACTGCTAAGTCAGCGAAGTAGGCCTTCATCACCTCAAAGTCCATTCCTTCTAGAGCCCTTAATCTAGCATCTCCTTTTGATGCTGTCAATGCATCATTCACATCTGATTGGTCTATATCCCCAGTGCCAAGCTGGTGGACGCAGCTCCTTCAGCTGCAATCCTTGTGATGCCCTCCCCCAAGAAACTTGCATTGTTCACAGCACTTCTTGGGTTTTGGGCAATCTTTGGCAAGATGAGGCCCTTTCCAGTTAAAACACTGCCCTCTACTCACTGCATCGATGTCCATGGCATTGGGGTCCCTTATTTGGCCTTGTCGCATGTTATTTGTCCAGATATGCCCCTGGTTGCAGAGGTCAAAACTCTCCATTGCATTGCTAATCTTCTTAATTTGATCAATATAGTTGTACATGACTTTTTTGCAGTTGCCATCTAGGAAGAGCTTCCTCATGATCTCCCTTTTGATATTTTGCTCTAAGAAGAGCACTCCTATTTGGTCACTGCATCTGGCCTTTTCATACCAACCAAGCCATTATATGAGGTAAGCCTCAATTTGCTGGTTGGATCCTTGTTTATACTTGGCCAGGCATTCCGTGTACATGTCAGCTTCATTGCCAGGCTGGAAATGACTTTTAATTTGGAGGGTCATAGCCTCCGCTGAGGGCCAGGCATGGTCACTGCCTTCAATAAATTTATGGATCTGGGAAGATGCCCATTTCCCAGCTCCATTTTTGTCCTTGTTATCCTTGCTGCTGATGCATGACCAAATTGCAAGGCAGCATTCCTTGTTAGATGAGAATGTTTTGCTATTCATCTCAATATAGACCCCCATCTTGGTTCACCATTGAGCAAACAAGTTGTAAGACCTGTTAAAGTACCCTGAATCAGGCACTGCCTCCACCTTCTTGGTGATCCTTGTTTCTACCATTCAGACAGTGGAGAGCCCAGCAGTGGTGAGAGCTTCAAGCTCATTGAGTTGCTGCATTAAATTCTTGATCATTACCAGCAGCTGGCAGATTGTGGCGGAGTCCGAGATTGTGGTTGGAACTTGTGAGGGGATTCAGAGAGAGTCTCTTGGTCTGAATTGGGAAAGTGGGGGAGAGCATCTCTCGGATTCCACACTTTGGGCGACTATTTGATTTAAAGCTGCTTCTAAAGCTGGCTCTCCAGGAACTCTAAAGAATGCTCAGGCTGGTTTCCGAGGATTTCATTCATATGGGAGGGGGTGTGCTAATTCTGCTTTTACATCATTGTAGAAGTCGTCATATAAATCAAAAGAGTTGTTGATTTCTTTGACCTTGACCTTGGTTCTATCAAGAAATGTGGGTGTATCATCGTTTGGGTCATGTTCGACCTCTGGTATGGGGAGCTTGTCTACTGGCTCAAGTTTCATGTATTGTAAAGGAAATATCCTAAGATTTTACTTGTTGTACACCCAATGCTGCAGCCATTGCTGAGGTTATGTCACAAATATATAGATATCAGGCCAATAGCCTTCCCAACTATCCCAAGTACTACTATATATCATAAAATGAAGAAGTGGCCTCACATGGACCAGGGATGTATTCCATTCAAAGATGAAGAAGGGTGAGGCAGTGTTTAAATATGTTTGAGCCACTTGAGGCTACCTCTGTACCACTCTAGATAGCTAAGCACCTTCGCACCCTCTAGTGGGTGGGACTACATAAAAAGAGGAGAATGAAGAATGCAAAGTAGTTCCACTTGAGCCTGCAGTCCAGCTGTTTCTTTTAGTGCTAGGGGCTGTGCATAATGATGACGAAGAGGTAAGGTGTGGAGTAGTGGAAGAGATGAAAGTCTAGTTCTAATGTTGCTGACCTACAGGAACTAAAAAAGCTCCTAGGATGCACAACACCAAACCTAGCTGATAGAATAGAGACTAAAATATGCTTCCTAAGGGAAACCCAACAAGAACTAGACTAGAGTTCTTGGGATGTTTGTATTTAGGTATATATACTACTATACACTGTTTGTATCTATGTACTACTGGTCTGTGCATAGAGCACAGGGTATGATATCATAGCTACATCATAGATAAGGAGTTGTTCTAGAAGGTTCTAGACAACGACAGTTATTAAAGGAACATGTATGGACTCGTCTAGAATGACAGAGATTAAATAAATGTGTAGAATGCTCTAGACCGTTCCCATGATCACATAATAAAAGGATGATAAGGTTACATGATGTGAAAAGCACGTGATTGGTCACATGATTGTCACATGTTAGGTTGAATATAGTATGAATTTAACACTTGTCATGTCATGGTTTACATAACAAAAGATCAAGGTTTTACTTGCCTTAGTGCTGCTGTGCCTAGGCTCATATTGGACTACCAAGGAGCATCTGAGCTACCAGGTTGTAGCAACTAGCCATCAAGATGAGTTGTTGGAGTCTTGAAGCAATCCTCAGAGACAAGGATGAACAAACCCCTCAAAATCCAAACTCCCCACTTTCCAATCCTCCATTCCAAGCTCTATGAGAGCAGGCTTACTGCTCATCTTGCCACCATCACTGCATCCCCTCTGGTTCAACTTCTTCTGCCCCCGAGCTTCCTGGAACCCCATCAAATGCTCTTATTCTACAACCATCCTCTAGTCAGAACCTGGAATCCCTCCCCTCTTCCTCTATTGACATAGAGCTCCCTGACCTACTCCAAGATGATTACTCAGACAAGGAAACCATGGGAGAATTTAAAGCTGCTCTCCCTGAAGAATTTAGCAGCAATGCAGAAGATGCCCAGCAATGGCTTATGGCCATGTTGGCCTACTTTGCTCTGGCAGATGACAAAATCAATGACCAAGCAAGGGTCATCATTTTCCTTAATAGAATGTCCAAAGGCCAGGAAAAGGCCTTTGCAGAAACCTGGTTTTCCAAAGTTGCCAATGAAGACATTACTTGGGATAAAGTCCAGAATGTCTTCAAAGAAACCTTTATTCTGCTGCATATGCCCGCATCTCTCTTGTAAATCTCTGACAGAACATCTGTGACCTTTAAGGATTCAACAACTTTATCTTGACTTTCTCCATCCTATCTGTGAGATTCCAGATCTCCTATATTAATGCTCTCACTGAATGGTTCCTTTGGGGCATTAATCCTGAGATTGCAATCCAACTTGCCCTCTCCAGAATACTCAACTCCACCAGAGTCACTATGGAGAAGATCTACTCAAAGGCCTCCAAGATTGAGGGAAGTCTCTGTCGAATCAAATCCATCAAGACAGGTCCACAGATTCCCTATGGAGGAAACACTACTTGCCACAATCCTAATGCTATGAATGTGGATCATCTTACCATCTCTCTCATGGAACATGCAAAGTGCTATAGGGAAGGTTGCTGCTTTGTCTACAATAAGGAGGATTGTTCCACTTGCAACCATCCTGGTTATAGCAGCAATTGCAAACCAAAAAGCCAAACTCCCACTCCCCAAACCATTCACTCCACCACCACTTCCTCTCAGATCCCTTCTAAGAGCTCTTGATAACTTTCTAGAAACAGTTACTCCTCAGAACCACAACCAAATGCTTTGCACCTGCACCACAGTGTTGAATGACAAGGTTGCTGAAGATGGGCTCCCTCTGACCAAAGAAGAAGGACCATTTACTGGCTAGAATAAGGATGTAAATGCCCTTACTACCAAAGAATCCCCCTCCACTCCCCTTTCTCCCTCTGCTTCTTTTTTTTAAATGGAAGGAGTGAACCAATGTCACTGCCTCCCTTGGTTACCATCACTCCTGTATTCATTTCTAGATCAAGACATAATGCTATTCATTTACCCATCTTCATCTGGAAAAGGAGTGGGAAAATTATTGGAACAGAAGCTCTGATTGATTGCAGGGCAATGGGATGTTTTATCACAAAGGCAGCTGTGCTAAGGATGAACTTACTGGTATACAGGCTGGACATGCCACACCAGGCCTACAACATTGATGGAACAGAGAACAGGTCAGGACAGATTACCTTGAAAACTAACATCATGTTAGATTATAGAGGCATCAAGGAATGATGAGACCTCCTCATTCTCAACTATGGAAAGGATGAGATCATCCTCAGGATGCTATGGTTCCATGCAATTAATCTGGAGATTAATTGGACTAAAGGATAGGTTATGATAACACTGTCAAAATACAAGTGGACCTGGACTGATGCCCCCAGGATCCTGGAACAGAGATATCTACTCCATTTTCTGGAGTATGATGACAAGTACAATATCGAGGACAAACTACACAAGAAGTTTGCATCATGGTCTCCCATAAAAAGATTCTGCTTTATGCAAGTGCATGGGGAAGGACCAAAACACTGGGTCAGGAAAACCACCATTTTGACAACACTGGTACAACAAGCAGAAAAGGCCACTATCACACTACCCACAGTGTTCAAGGAGTTCACCAGTGTCTTCACAGAGAAGACAAACTCCTCTCTACCCTCCTCTTGGTCATATGATCATGTAATCAAACTAAAGGATTTTTTTGTACCGAAACATGCCAAGACATACCCCCTAAGCCCTCCAGAACAGGAGGCATGCAAGGAGTTTATAGAGAAACACCTCAAGTCAGGCAAGATCTCTCCTTCAAAATTCCCACAGGCTTCCCCTTTCTTCTTTGTTAAGAAGAAAAATGGAAAACTCTGCCCCTGCCAAGACTACCAGTACCTTAACAAACATACCATCAAGAATGCCTACCCCCTGCCACTTATCTCTGACTTAATGGATAAGCTCAACGGATTGTCAATCTTTACCAAGTTTGATGTAAGGTGGGGATATAATAATATTCAGATCAAAAAGAGAGACTGGTGGAAGGCAGTATTCATCACCTCTCAGAGGCTCTTTGAGCCAAATGTCATGTTTTTTGGAATGTACAACTTCCCAGTGACATTCCAAGTGTTTATGGATGATTTCTTTGCCAATTACATCACCAAAAAATGGCTTATTATTTACATGGACAATCTCCTCATTCACTCCTCCGACCAAGCTATACATGATGAGAGAACCCAGAAGATTCAACAACAATTCAAGGAACAAGAAATATATCTCAAGCTGGAAAAGTGCATGTTCTCTGCCTCAGAAGTCGACTATCTTGGCATGGTAGTTGGGAGGGGTGGGGTCTGCATGGACCTGGTCAAGCTGGATGCCATCAAGCAATAGAAGACCTCCAAGGAAGTGAAACCTGTTTGCTTCTTCCTCAGATTCTGCAACTTCTACTAGAAGTTCATACCATCTTTCTTGGATATCACTCAACCCCTCCTAGACCTCACAAAATTCTCCACCCCTTGGACTTGGGGGCCTGCTCAGGAAAAGTTCTTTCACACTCTCCAGCAAGCATTTACCAAGAAACCAGTTCTCACCTTCCTGGACACCATGAAGCCTTTCATCCTCATGACTGATGCATCTCTGATTGCATCTGGAGCAGTGCTCATGCAGTTGAACACAAACAGAGACCTTCAACCCTGCAGATACCTCTCCCAGTCTTTCTCCCCTGTGGAATAAAACTATGACATTTTTGATTGGGAGCTATTGGCAGCCATCTGAGGATTAGAAGAATGGAGGCAGTATCTCCTCAGATCCCCCCACCTGGTGATGGTTCTTACAGATCACAAAAATCTCACATACTTCAAGGAACCATGCAAGCTGTCCCAATGACAGGCTCAATGGTTGTTGTTTTTATAGGACTTTGACATGGTGTACAAAGCCCTCCCTGGTACCCACATGGCCCCTACGGATGCGCTTTCCCATAGGGATGATATCAACACCTCCAGTGATAATGTGGACATGCAATTGCTTTTTTCAGAAGCATTTGATCATCAGATCAATCAGATTGACATCACACTCCAGGACAAGATCACCAATTCCTCCACTTCAGATCCCCTGGTTCTTTAGGCTCTCTCTGCCATGGAAAAGGAAGAGCCACTGTTTGGCCATTTCCATCCAGGGGAATGGACCTTTTCAAATGGAAAGCTGTATTTCCATAACCACCTCTATGTCCCTGCAGATGCCTGCCATACTCTTGTATGGGATCTCCATGAATCATCCATGGAGGGCCATGAGGGTCACCTCCACACCATTGCCAGGATCTCCTAGGATTACTGGTGGCCCAGCCACTCTACATTCATCTGGAAATTTGTTTCCAGTTGTGCCATTTGCCAGGCAAACAAAGTTAATATCCATTCTACAGTTCTCCCAGTCCCTCCCCTTTCAGTTGCCACATCCTGCCCCTTTCAACACCTGTCCATGGATCTCATCATGGATCTCCTCCCAGTTTCCGGTTTTGACTTGGTTATGGTTGTGGTCAACCATGGCCTTGGTAAGAGAGTAACTCTCTGCCCTTGCTCAAAATTTATGGATGTGACCAGCATCACCAAACTTTTCTTTGAAAACATATTCAAACAGTTTGGCCTCCACAACAAACTCATCTTGGACCAGGGTCCTCAATTTGCCTCTGCATTTGCACATGAACTGGCATGCCTCCGAAACTATGATCTGGCACTCTCAACTGCATATCATCCCCAGATGGATAGAGAAACAGAATGATACAACCAGGAGCTCAAAACCTACCTCTGTATCTTCTGCAATGCCCAACCTCACAAATGGCTTGAGAATCTCCATTTGATGGAATTCTCCCACAACTTGGCCACACACTTGGTCACCGGAAAAGCCCCATTCTCCCTTATCATAGGGTATGAACCACAATCCTACCCCCCACTCAGAAAAACATTCCTACCAGCATTGGAAATCCAACTCTCCCAACTGGAGGAAGCCTGAAAAGAGACAGAAGCCACACACAGGAGTGCCCAACAGTGGATGAAGAAACACACCTTCTCCTGCTTCTCCTCTTGGAAAGTTGGTGATAAGGTTTGACTAGAAGCCAAGAACCTTAAACTGCAAGTACCCTCTCAAAAACTGGCAACCAAACAGATCAGACCTTTCAAAATCACTAAGGTCATCTCCACAATCACATACCACCTCAAACTCCCAAGGCAGTGGAAAATTCATGATGTCTTCCATGCCTTCCTTCTGTTGTCATACAAGGAGACTCCCAAACACAGCCCCAACTTCTCACAGCCACCTCTGGATCTAATCAGAACAGAAAAGGAATACAAAATTGAAAAAATCATCAATTATTGGGGAATACTGAGAAAACAGCAGTACTTGATTCATTGGAAAGGCTATTCTGATGCCAAAAGGACTTGGGAGGTGGAGAGAAATCTCTGCAACACCACTGCCATCCTACAGGAATATAAAAGCCTATATGGATTATAGGGCTAGCATCATGCCCACTCTCCAATCAATCCTCATCACTCTTTTCTGCATCTCTCAAGTCCTCACTCAAGCCCACCTCCAAGTTCAGTACCCCAATCTAGACATTCTGAAGCACACCTCAGAATATTCCTACTTCTGTCATATTACCTCCTGCCCCTATCACTGGAACTATTAGTCCATGATGATCACCCTGTTCTCCATCCACCTTGGAAAACTTTCTGTCTTTACCCATTGCCTCTTCTATACATCCCTACTTGAGAACCCCCAGATGTTTCAGGTCTTCAAGGATCTCCCCTCCTCCACTGCAGACAACTCAGTTGTCTACATCACCGAACTGTTCCAGGCATACTCTGCCCTTCACACCCTTTTCACCTAGGCTGCCTGGTGCTCAGCAAGTGCCCCTAACCTCCTCTTCTTGGCCACCTCCAAGAATCCACCTGTCATCATTGGTCTTGAACAAGAACTCTTCACCACCCAGAAACTTACCCTTGATCTTTTATACATTGAGAAGTTCAACTTCTCTATCTTCCTCCTTCCCAGAGAACTCATTGATGTCATCCTACTTCCCATCCTTTCTCTCCTTTCTGAAGAGGAGAGAGATTCCTTCTTCTATGATCACTCCATATCCCCTGGAGACCCTCTCTCTTGTCACATCTACTTCCTCTGCTCCTTCAGTGAAAGCCAAAGCCCTCCTCCAGATGATTCAGAAGCTGGAGGATCTTCTCAAGAGTTGGACTCCAACTCCACCTGTGTCCAAACCCAACCAAACTTCCCAGAACCTGTTACCCCCTCTGTCATACCATCCTATGGAGGCTGTTCAACCCCTTCTCCTATAGCTGCTTGCTCCTTTCATCACCAGGGAGTAGTCATTTTCCATGCAGAGCTACCCCCTGCCACCACCACTGTCTGCCTTCACCCCATTTTGGCAAGAGCTCCAAAATGAAGCATTGACTCTACCACCGCTCCTATGGAATCTCTACAAGTTCCTGTTACCACTGGACTCACAGCAAGTACCTCAGGCATGGATGTTAGTGCCCATTCCCCATGAGATGTACCCTCTCTCTTTCCCATTCCCATCTGACCTTGCCACTTCTTCTGTTCCACTCCACCCTGTTGCTTCGAGTGCAACTCCCCAGGACACTTCCACACTGAATATCTCCAATATTGCTGTCCCCTCTGTGATATTCCAGCCCCTGGACATTCTCAGTATCATTGCCCAGAGCTATAATGCTCTCACTGCAACCTCCAAGGCCACTTCCACTCCTGCTGTCCAATCCCAGATCCATTATTTTTCCAGGACTGGGACCTCACCTCCTATGAGGAGAATCCTGGTGACTGCAGCCCTTGATGAGTCTAAGCTGGAGCTTCAGACATATAAGCAGGATAATATTACAGACAGTGACATCAGGCCAGTACCCAACATTTTCTTTTCCTTTCTAGACACTCCTGAATCCCTGCCACTGTGGGAATTACTCACCAATGACAAGGGAATCTCCAACAAGCTGTGGGACCAGTTCATTGGAGGGGCTCGCCCTTCCACTTGCTCCTCTCTTCCTTGATCCCAAATCTTTCCATCATCATTGCCACTGGATTATCCCCTCTACTCATCACCTCCCTGATCAACAGCTTCCCACAATGGTGTGTAATGATTGTAAGTCCATGTGCAATCAACAGACTCTTTCAATGATCACTTTTTCCTATTTCTATTTTCTCAGACTTCACCCTTTAGTTGCCTTCTCTTATAGGCAATAGTTACCATACCAAGTAACTTCCTAATCTAGATCAGAGAAACCTGCCCTGATCTAGATCCACCCTATTTAAGTAGCTAGATCTCCTCCTGTACAGTAACCTTGATCTATGCTATCCATCTCATTTATCTCAGTTTCACTCACTTGGATCTTCTCATCAATCAAGATCTGCAAGCTTGTTTTGTCTAGAAGTCTATCAGGAAACCTAAGGACTATCACTTAGGCTGTGACAGACTTCCACTCCATCAAGAGGCCTTAGAATAGATAAGATGTGGTAGCACCCAGTTACCTTATCCTGTAAAGGGCCTTAGAACCACATCACCTAAAGAAGGGATAGGAGGCTTAGGCCATACCAGCCAAGCAGAGTCAGGCCCCTTTGTGGGAAGACTATTCTGCCACAGTTAGAGATCATGTTCTCTTTCACCACAAAGTGTAACCAAGAGTCTCCAGTGTGGGTGAGGTTCCAAGAACCATTACCTACTATCTAGGATAGTAGAGGCCTTGGTGCTGGTGGAACCAGCTGATGAGATCCAGCATCACTTGTCACATCATGGTAGATGTAACAATGTGGCTTCTTCAGCTGCAATCCTTCCTATGTCCTCCCCCAAGGAACTTGCATTGTTTATATCTTTTCTTTGGTTTGGGACAGTCTTTGGCAAGGTGAGATCCTTTGCAGTTAAAACACTGCCCTTGGCTTACCGCATCTATATCCATGGTGATGGACTCCACATCACCTCCCTGATCAATGGCTTCTTCCACAATGGTGTGCAGTGCTCATGTGCAATCAATAGACTCTTCTGCTGATTGCTTCTTCCTATTTCTATTCTCTTGGACTTTGCCCTCTAGTTGCCTTCTCTTATAGGCAATAGTTATCATACCAAGTAACTTTCCAATCTAGATTAGAGAAGCCTACTCTAATCTAGATCCACCCTATTTATGTAGCTAGATCTCCCCTGTATCTCCTAACCTTGATCTATGCTATTCATCTCATTGATCTTGGTTCCACTTGCTTGGATCTTCTGGTCAATTAAAGATCTGCAAGCTCCTTTCTATCAATGCCTATCAGGGAACCTAAGGACTGCCACTTAGGCTGTGATAGTCATCTGCTCTGTCAAGAGGCCTTAGCACAGATGAGATGTGGCAGCACCCTGTTATCCTATCCTATAAAGGGCCTTGGGACTGCATCACCCAAGGGAAGGATAGGAGATTCAGGCCACACCAGCTGAGTAGAGTCAGGCCCCATCATGGGAAGACTATTCCATTGCAGTTGAAGGTCACACCCTTTTTTGCCACAAAGTGTAACCAAGAGCCCCTATTGCAGGTGAGGTTCCAAGAACCATTATCTACTATCAGGGATAGTAGCGACACCTTGGTGCTAGTGGAACTAGCTGATGAGATCCAGCATCACTTGTCACATCACAGTTGATGTAACATCATTAAAGGCTGTGGTAAAGAAGAAAAAGCTCCTACTATCCAGTGGTCACAAGAAAAGAAGGTTAGCCTTTGCTCTCAAGTACCAGCATTGGACTGTAGAGGACTGGAAGAGAGTTATATGGTCAGATGAGACCAAAATCAATAGGATTGGGTCAGATGGGCAAGAGTATGTGTGGAAAAAGAAGGAACAAGGGCTAATTGCTAGAGAGGTCAAAGGTACAGTCAAGTTTGGAGGGGGTTCACTGATGGTATGGGGCTGCATAGGGTGGAATGGAGTAGGGGTTTTGAGTGAGGTGGAGGGAAGAATGGATGCTGAACAGTATGTGGCCATTTTAGAGCAGGGATTGCTGCAAAGCATGGAGGAATCTGGAATTCCAGAAGATGATATTATCTTTCAACAAGATAATGATCCCCAGCACACCTCTAGGAGAGCCCAAAGGTGGTTTGAAGAGCAGGAAATCAAGCTTCTGGACTGGCCTACACAGTCTCCAGACCTTAACCCTATTAAACATACTTGGAATCACCTCAAGAGATGCCTCTTAGCTTATAAGAGTGCTCCTATAGGGGTTCATCAATTGTGGGAAAGGGTAGTAAGAGGAGTGGGGCAAGATTGATGAGGAGCAGTGTCAGAAATGGATAGAAAGCATGCCTAGAAGGATTGAAGCAGTTATCAAGGCCAAAGGAGCTCATACCAAGTACTAGATACTCAGCTTTATATAAGATCAAAAAACTGTCTGCATGAGTTACCAATTTGAAATGGCTGCCATTTTCTCAAACCTTATTCAAATCCCTTGACCCTTGTGCCCATAGAAAGCCAGGAGTAGGTACCTGATTTTATACACTCATAGTTTAGGGCAAGGATTAGGGGCTATTGGGAGTTATCATGTTTAGTGAAAAATAACCAAACATGTGGACAGTTTTTTGAGCCACTGTATATCTCCTTTGTATCTCTATTCCTTACTCTTGATCTACACAATACTAGCATACCTTCAAGTCTCATCCTGAGTCACTAGGTCAAGCTTTCTCTCAATATCCTTAGTCTCCAGTCAAGCCTTCCTTCAATGTCTCTAGCTCTTAGGTTGAGCTTCATCTTGACAACCCTTAGCCATAGTCCTTTGTACTTGCAAATGCTATGCCTCTCAGACATCAGTCTCTTTATAAGTATCACCCATAGAGGATAGTTAGTATTGAGACCATTTGTGTATGCTACACATAACAATTTCATATTTATTTCCAACCAACTATTAGTTAGCAAGCTATGTTTCTCTTTCTATTGTTCTGTTTGGACAACCTCACTCCTATTGTTACATTAACTGTGATATAGCAAGTAATACAGGATTATGTTAGCTCATTCACCAGCATCAAGACAATACAGCAATTAGACTTGAACTGTATGACTCCTTCATGGGCTCTTCCAGATATCAAGGTTACCAAATAGACAGAGTAGTGAATTCTCTAGCAGCAACTGGACTTGAACCATTTGCTAGGGACAGGGTGGCAACAGGTATATAATCTGTGGCAGGACTAACATTGCAGATGAAGAACTGAGGCTCCTAAGTCACTCTTGACATAGCAAACATTGCAAACAAAGGATGGAGGCTCCTAGGTCACTCTTGATGTAGATATGAATAGGCTATCCTAGATCCCCCTGATAGGCTTTTAAGCTTGCAGGGACTATTAGAGAAGTTCCCAAGCAAGAGACAGAGATGACCCCCATCGGCTCTAGCAGTGCCAGCAGCGCCCATCACACAACCTGCACTGCAGCTCCTCCACCTCGAATCATCGAACCAGTCAGTCCCACTGGCATAGGTGCTAGACTCCCTCACAGAAATCGCCAGCAACCTCGAGAATGTTGGAAACTCAGCCCAGCTCAACTCGTCGATGACTCAGATGAAGAGACAGACATGGCTGCCACTTTCAGTGCCTCGACAGCCCATCCAAAGTCATTCAGAGAAGCTCTCCAATGAGAGAATGCGGATCAGTAGTGTGAGGCTGCGCTAAAGGAGCTCGAAGTGCACAAGGAGAATGGGACATGGACCCTTGCGCCGAGACCCAAAGACAGGCCAGTGATTGGGTCGAGATGGGTCTTCACCAAGAAGTACCATACTGATGGCTTGTTTGAGCGATTCAAGGCTCGTTTGGTCGCTCAGGGCTTCTCGCAAGGTCCTGGATTCGAATACCTCGAGGTGTTTGCTCCCACAGTGCGCCTTCCCACTCTCCGCGTTGCTCTTGCTCTTGCAGCGATTCATGACCTCCATTTGTGGTCTGTCGACATCTCATACGCATATCTCAATGGCGAGATCGACTGTGATGTCTACATGGAGGAGCCAGAGGGGTTTGCACAGGGAGGTGCAAAGGAAATGGTCTGTCTGCTGAAGAAGGCACTCCATGGCACACTACAGGGCGGAAATCGCTGGAATCACAAGGTGCACACCACCCTCGAGTCTTTGGACTACAAGCAGACCTATTCTGATGCAGCTGTCTACATCTATACCAAAGGCGATGTCCAGATCATGCTACCTGTCTTTGTCGACGACGTAACCTTCGCATCGCGCTCTGAGCATGCCATCAAGCAGACCATCGCAGATCTGAGCAGTCACATCAAATTGCGTGATCTGGGGCCAACCACAGAGGTTCTCGGCATCTACCACCCCCATGGAGCCTGGATTGTCCTTGTCGCATGATCAGAGCCTTGGACACCTGAGGATTGCAATTTCATGCACTCTGTCGATTATGGTGGTGCTATTAGCTCTCTCCAGTATTTCTCCTATGCTTCTCGCCCTGATATTGCCTTCACAGTTGGCCAGCATGCCTCCTTCACCTTAGATCCTGGCATTGCCCATTGGACCGCTCTCAAGCACTTCTTTCGCTACATAGGGTACCCTTGACCATGGCATCACCTATTCACCTGATCCATCGACATCTGAGCTCTTTACAGTCTATTCTGATGGGAGCCATGGTAGATGCAAGGATTCAGGTCGTTCCACTGGCGCATTTGTGGTCAAGATGGGTACTGGTGTTGTTTCCGCCACCCCATTGTTGCCTTGTCCACTACCGAAGCAGAGTACATTTCTGCTTGTGAAGTAGGCAAGGAGATTGTCTGGATGCCCAAACTGCTCCAGGAGCTTGGTTTCAAGCTTTCTGGCCCCTGTACACTGCACATGGACAACCAGTCAGCAATCCAGGTCGCCAAACATCCAGAACACCATAGTCGGATGAAGCAGCTGGACTTGAGGTGGTATTGGCTCAGAGATGTCATTGATGAAGGCCAGATTGCGCCCACTTGTGCCCCAACAGCTGAGATGCCTGCTGATCTGCTTACCAAACCATTGGCTCGAGTTAAAGTGCAGCAATTCCGCCAGATGCTGGGCATTGCACCAATTGGGGAGAAGTAGACTTGCACAATCAGGGGGGAGTGTTGGGATCATTGATTGCACACTCCATTTTCATACTTAGAGCATTGCGCCACATTGTGGCACATTGTTGTTGTTGTTATTTGTTTGTTGTTCGCTTCTACAGTAGTCGGAGTCCACTGTGTTTGCTTTCCTCCAGTTTCTGAAAGTGGACTCTAGGTATGTCATACTTTACATTACTTGTAATCTAGTTTCTGACAGTGGACTCCAGCTGTGAGATTCCAGCTGTTTAACCCATGGACCAGCATTTAGGGGCAGCATGGAATACTATAGAATATAATAGAACTTTGTAGAATATTCTGGTAGCCAATTGAACTAGCCTTAGAGGGTGCCAGGACGAGATAGCCAGCAAAGCCGGGGCAGAATAGTCTGCCCCAGGATGACATTGAGCTGAAAGGGGAGACAGGAAGAAGCCACTAGGAACACTAATAAATAAAGGGATGGGAGGGAACAGGTAGCACAAATACAGGGGCTAGCAAGACAATGAGAGGACTATGAGACAAGAACACACACTCAGAACAAAAGATCTGCGCACCTGGCAAGCCAGTGAGAGGACTGTAGGAAGAAGGGCTCGAGCTGCAGTCTCTGTGGCTTGCCAGTTGGAGTTTGAAAATTCTTGGCACTTTCCTCAATGGTAAGGCAAAGGAAGACTAGGCCACAACACTGTGGCAAGAGAGAGACAAGCAACGAAACTCGGGCCATAGTGGTATGGCCAGGAGAGGGTGCTTGTGGAGGACTAGCAGGGGCATGGCACACATATTAGAGGCATCATCCAATTAGTCTGGTATAAACTTAGTTTAAACCCAAATAAAAGGAATGATAGGGAATAGGAAATGTGTATGGGTGGAGGTAAGGGTTGTTCAGTAATTAAAAAGAAGTGTACGACAGGTTATCAAGGTATGAATGATGAAGAAAAGATTGCTGCTTCAGTCTCCAATGGGAATAGGGTTATGTTTGAGGAAAGCTTGTCTTTCCATTTCATGGAGTAAGAAAAGAAAAGGAAAGAGAATGGACATCAACATGATTCCCTAGGAGTAGAGAGAGAAGTTGAATCCTTTGATATACAAAAGGTCAAGGATGAGTTCTCGAGCAGTGGTGAGGCCCTATTCCAGGCTGTGATAATAGGGATATCTGTAGTGGTGGAAGATTGGATGGGGTTAGGGGGACTTGCCAAGCACAGGTGGTCCTGGTGAAAAGGGTTCGAATGGTTGTGTAGATGTGGAATAGCGCTACAAGGTAGACAATGGAGTCGTTCGTGGTGAACGAGGGGAGTTCCTTAAGGGCCTAAATATTGGAATCATTGATTGTGCACTCCATTTTTATACTTAGAGCATTGCACCACAGTGTGGCACATTGTTGTTGTTGTTATTTGTTTGTTGTTTGCTCCTACAGTAGTCGCAGTCCATTGTCTTTGCTTTTCTCCAGTTTCTGACAGTGGACTACAGCTGTGAGATTCCAGCTGTTCAACAGGTTATGAGCCCTGCAGGCCCTTTGACCTCTGCACTTCAAGTGTGTCACAGCCACTTGAAAATTTTCGCCTTCTCTGCCAGAACTCGTTCCCTACACCATTCGCACATCGATTCCACTCCATTCCACCCACATGTCATCCGAAAACCAGCACCTTTGCATTCAGCCTCTCAATGGCTAAAACTATACTACCTGGAGCGAAGAAATTAAAGCCCTCTTTCGTTCCAAAGGCCTCTGGCGCCTCGTTCATGGCAAGGAAACGCGCCACACCACACCTGGAGTGGAACAAACTGCCTGGGATATCAAACAGGACAAGGCAGGTGATGCTGAATGTGGCCAGACCAGTGAGTACACATGAGAGCGGACCAGGACAATCCCACCAAGGCCTGGACTGCGCTCAAAGCGGTTTTCATCCAGCAAAAGGCCAGCAATCAGTTTGTAGCCTATGACGAGTTCTTCAGCATCCGGAAATGTGCTGAGGAGACGTGACCTGTGCTTGTAGCACGAGTGAAGGAGTCTATGGCTCGGATCCAGGGTTTGCGCAGCCCCAAGTTCGATCTGAAGGCTCTAGATGACAAGTGCACGGCCATGATCCGAGCGCTAGGACCTGACTTCGCGCACTTTACATTGTCCCTTGCGCTCCTCACAGACTTGGACAAGGACAAGGTGAAAGCTGCGTTCCAGACAGAGGGAAATCATTGCCGACCTCGCCCTGATGCCCTGCCAATCACCACAACAGACTCAGCACTGTCCTCATCGTCCTCTGGCTGCAAATGCCTTCCCAACCCGCATTGCTCATTCTGTGAGAAGTCCGGACACTGCCAATGCAAGTGCTATGCCCTGCAACGCGCAAAGGAGTACTACAAGTCATCCAAGGGCAAGGCTCATAGACGGTCCGAGTGCCCAAAGTCAAAGGGTCAGGAGCCACTCCCCTCTCCTCCATCTTCTGAATTTGACAATCTTGAGGTCTTGGCCACCATCCAGTCATATCCTCATCTATTTCGCATTGTAACTCCTGTCAATGTAGATCACTTCCAGTCACTGCTCTCATCCCATCCCAACCAGCTCTTTGTCGAGTCGGTGTGTTGAGGACTGCGTGAGGGATTCTGGGCCATTGCCAATACCCACTATGGCGAATGGCCTCTTACATGGGACGACTCCCAGCGCACCCCCAAGATGCCAGAGGAGGCAGCCTTCCATCTGAGATTGACAAGGAGCTCTCCTGTGGAAGCTGTTCAGCCCCATTCGGGCCAGAGCTACTCCTCGGAATGTACAGTATGCCAATCCATGGAGTGTCCAAGCCTGGGACCAACAAGCATCGCCTTGTGACTGATTACAGAGCTGGTCAGTTTGTGCTCAATAACATGATTTCATGCAGGGACATCACAGGAGTCACCCTCGACAATGTTCAAGACCTGGGCAATGCCCTCTCGGCGCCAACAGGATCCTGATCTCGACCTCATTCTCTGGAAGGCACAGGCGCATGCCAGTGCACTCCCTATGGCAAATGAAGCAGGTCGCATCCTATGGGTCCCAACACCATGTGGATCACTGTAATGGCTTTGGGGGCCGTGCATTCCAGCACATTTGGCACGCCTTCCTGTCTCTTGTCACCTGATTGCTGTGATGCAAGTACCTGCGCTATCAGAAGCACTCCCCTCTCAGCTTACATGCCTCCTTCAGCTATGGGATTTCATCGGCCTACCTCATGAGGAGCGCAAGCAGGTCTTTGCAGATGAGAGCTGCCCATCATTGGCTTGAAGGTGAACCCCAATCTGATGAGGGTGCGCTGTCAGATGAGTCCAAGCTCCAGCTCATCACCGCTGTTCGAGGCTTTGCTCTCCATGGCACGAGACGTCCTTTGAGGGACTTCCAGCGCATTGCTGATCATCTCAGCTGTGTGATGTGGAGAGAGAATTGTCCTGAGTGGTAAAACATCCCCTTTCTGTGATGGTATGATAGCTATTTCCCACAATCTATTTCATAGTCAGTTGATGACCACTCAGCCTCTATCCTTGGTGTGTACTGTGATGCCTCTTCATATGGCTTAGGCACCTGGTATTATCCATTGCTTTCTCTGGGTCTCCAAACGCCTGCTCATGAGATCTTTGCGCAACACGGAGGCTCCATATTCTATCTCGATTTGCTCTGTGTCTGTGCAGCCACCCTCGATGCTGCACCTCACCTCTCAGTAGGACAATGCCCCACTATGTTCACAGATAGCGTGGAGCTCAGAATGAAGTGGGTGATGCACTATCTCATCTCCAGAATGCTTAGCTCTCTGCTTCATATCCCGAACTGACTATTTCTCCTTTTCAACCCCCTTGGGCTGCATTGGGAGCGGCCAGGTTATGAGTCTCCAGCTTTCTTTCCCAGGCCATGCAGTCTTCTCAGGCTGCTTGGTCAATAGAGCATCTTATTGTTGAGTGCTCATCACCCTTGGCTGCTCTCTTGATTACTCCACTCAGGCAGTCTACTCTTCAATACTGAACACCTATCTCACCTTCTGTCAGCTCCATCATCTTGACCCAGAGCCTACTGCCAACACCCTGTCCTTGTACATCACCTTCATGTCCCATCACATCCAGCCTCACTGGGTTCGTGCCTATCTGGCTGCAGAGGCAGAAGAGGTTGAAGCAGAAGGTAAGTGGGAGTGGTGGCAAGATGAGCAGTGGGCTTGTTCATGTAGAGTTTGGGATGGAGGATTGGTGAGAGGGGAATTCAGATTGGGGATGTGTTCATCCTTATATGTGAGGATGGCTCCAAGACCCCAGTGACTCGTGTTAAAGAACTGTTGCTACCTTCCTTGTCATCCTATACAAGCTTAGGCATAGCAGCACTATAGCAGGAATAAACCTTGATCTTTTGTTACATCTACCATGATATAGCAAGTGACACCAGATCATGTCAGCTGGTTCACCAGCACCAAGGGCAACTCAGCAACTGGCCTTGATACCATTTGAGTCTCTATCCAGAAACTGGTCTTGATACTGTTTGAATCTTCATAGCTAGGAGTTCAAGGTTGACCCACAGGATGGCAAATTGTGCATAGAGTGGTGATACAGTGACTCACAAAATTGTCCCAATGTTTTGCACATTTGATTGTTTATGGAATATATCTAGAGCACAAACAGGTATAAACAAAGTGTTGGTGTATGAATGCAGCTACCCACCCTGGGCTATGTGCCCAAAAGGAATTATGTAATTTGAATCAGTAACCATGGAGATATATTGGGTTTAAACTAAGTTTATACCAGACTAATGATGCCTCTTAATATGTGTGCCATGCCCCTGCCAGTCCTTCACAAGCACCCCTCTCCTGGCCATACCACTATGGCCCAAGTTTCACTGCTTGTCTCTTTCTTGCCACAGTGTTGTGGTAGGATCTTCCTTTGCCTTACCATTGAGGAAAGTGCCAAGAATTTTTCAACTCTGACTAGCAAGCCACAGACACTGCAGCTCAAGCCCCTCTTCCTACAGTCCTCTCACTGGCTTGCCAGGTGCGCAGATCTTTTGTTCTGAGTGTATGTTCTTGTCTCATAGTCCTCTCATTGTCTTGCTAGCCCCTATATTTGTGCTACCTGTTCCCTCCCATTCCTTTATTTATTAGCATTCCTAGTGGCTTTGTACTGTACTTCCCTTTCAGCTCAATGTCATTCTGGGGCAGACCATTCTGCCTCAGCTTTGCTGGCTGTCTCGTCCTGGTGCCCTCTAAGGCTAGTCCAATTGGTGCAATTCAAAACTGATACTCATTGGGACAATTATGTGAGTGTATCTCAAAAATATAGTAAATGTAGTTTCAGTACTTGGTATGACCCCCTTGGCCTTGATAACTGCTCCAATCCTTCTAGGCATACTTTCAATCAACTCCTAACACACTTCTGGGTCTATCTCTCCCCGCTCCTTTACAACTCTATCCCACATCTCCCAGACCCCCTTGCCTATGTTGAATACTGGCAAAGTTCTTTCTTAATGTGATGCCAGTGGTGTTCAATTGGATTGAGGTCTGGAGACTGTGGAGGCCAGTCCAGGAGAGCGATGTTATTGTCCTCCATCCTTTCCTTGGCCCTTTTAAAGATGTGCTTGGAATCATTGTCCTGTTGAAAAATGATATCCTCCAGAGAAATTCCACTCTCCTTCATGCTGGACAGTAAGTTGTTTTCCAAAATGTCCACATACTACTCAGCATTCATCCTCCCCTCAACCTCTGCAAGTCTTTCCACACCCTCCCAACCCATACAGCCCCATACCATAATGTTTTTCCCACCAAATTTGACTGTGCCCTGGACCTCCCTCTCAATTAATCCCTCTTCAGCCTTTTTCTACACCCACTGTCTGCCATCTGAGGCAATTCTATTGGTTTTGGTCTCATCTGACCAGATTAGCCTCTTCCAGTCCTCCACAGTCCACTCTTTGTACTTCATAGCAAAGTTCAAGTGCTTCCTCCTATGCATTGCACTAAGCAATGGCTTTTTCTTCTTCACAACAGCCTTGAATGAATTCTTCCTAAGAACTCTCC
>JBBPUP010000170.1:17526-37434 GCA_038094735.1 Exsudoporus floridanus
CAGCATCTCCCCGAATGACACGACGTAGCCTGCAGTGCCCTCCACGATCGTCTCATCCTTACCGGGGACAAACTTGTAGTCACCGTCAAAGAACTTGGTCTGTCTGTCCTCCTTGAGTATGTAGGGAACCTTTGAACGCGTGGAGAAGATAAAGCGTATGCCGCGTTCGAAGAATACGTGCTGAACGATGGCAATCATTTGCAATGGGTCCGCTGGGAAGTATAACCAAGATTGGACATCCGAAAGACCATTGTCAGCAAAGAATGAATTGACACCAAAGTGACAGGTGTTGTCCGCCATTTCGTCAACTATATGGGTAAGGGAAATCAGATGATGACCATCCCTCCTCGGATGACCGCATATACTCACCTCCTGAATGCGAGAAATGACAGAGGACATTGCAATTGTTCAACCGTGCCATGGTGATCTCAGAAATAACCATCTCAAGGAAGGCAGAGAAAGTGGAGAAAACACCGAACTTGTCAGCGTCGAAACCAAAGCCAGCGGCCGCTGCGAAGTTACCCCGTTCCATGATACCAGACGGAATGAACACTTCGGGATGTTTTTGGTGGATCACCTTGAGACCGGTGGAACCCTCCAAGTCGCCTGGTTGGGAGATAAGTTGATGGCTTCACGATGTCATAGATATCACTTACTGTCAATGACCATGACCTTCTTAGCGGCCTCCTCCTTCGAAAGCTTGTCGAGCACCAAATTGACGGCATCGCCGAATACGGCGCGGTTAGCACCTGTCTCCTTGGTGGAACCAACGTATGAGTAAAGGATAGCAGAAGGTTTGATGCTGCCCAAGGTATCTGATATGAGGGATTCGGAGTATCCACGTGACAGGAGATATTTGGTGGCAGCCTTGACGGGAATAACATCGTGTCCATGCGTGCTTCCTTCGATGTCTGCGACACCGGGAGCCATGAGGCGCTTTGCAATTACTGTGTGAATATGAGCTGATTGACTACAAGCACTTGGCATGGATACATACCGGCAGCGGGGCCATTGTAAGTGACGACGGATGCAATTGCACCCCAAAGGGCATCGAGATCCTCACCCTGGACAGTGTGGACCTTGAGACCATGTCCCTCGAGCGTCTTTTGCAAATCGTATCCCTTGAGATATTGAGAGGGGTGGCCAGCGATAGTGACATCATTGTCATCGATCAAGAGCTTGATATTCAAACCCTGAGCAACAGCAAGACGCGCAGCCTCCGCATCATTACCCTCCTGCTGAGAGCCATCAGAACCAAGACAAAAGATGGTTTTGTCACGATGGGCGAGGGCAACACCGTTCACGTGTGGCCACATGTGCCCAAGACGACCAGAAGAGAACTTGACACCAGGTGTGAGGCCAAGTTCGGGGTGGCCAGGAAGCTTGGAGTTTGCTTCGCGGTAGTGCAGAAGTTGCTCTGGAGGAATATGACCCTCCAGAGCAGAGAGGAGGTACTGGGTGGCGACACGGTGACCTATTGTTCAGGGAATCAGATGGCTTATGGGTGGGCACGGCACGGATGCGCGTACCAGCCTCGTCAAAGAGAATAGGGAGGTATTTGTCGGAGTGCTGGAACAAGCTGAGTGCTATGCAAACCTCCGGGACAGTGTCATAGGCACCACCTACAAATATGCGTCAACTGAGTTGGCAGACAGTTGGGCAGGAGAGATCGACAACCTGTGTGTCCGCTCACACCACGCGCAGCACCAGTGGCAGTAAAGAGGACGATGACATCACGAAGGAGCTGGATGTTGCTCTGGAGGGTGGACTTTTGCTCTGCGGTAAGCTTGGGCTTCGAGGGGTCGAGGACCAATCTATAGATAGATCGTGGTCAAGTATTGCTCCGAATGTCGACGAGTAGAAGATGGCGCTACTTTTTGTACTTGTTGAGATCGATGGGGAATTTACTGGCCATTGTTGACGTTGAAGGATGGTGAGTAGTATAGTAGGTGGGTCCGATTTGCTGCCCTCGATCTCCACCATCTTTATCGCCCTCACCCGTGCGAATTTCGATCGCCTCGGGTGGCGCTGATGGAAACAAATCACAGCAGATCTGAGCAACGTTCGAAACCATCAAGTCATGTTCACAAGGTCCAAGGGCAGTGACTAGTTCCGCGACACTGCAGCGCACAGAGGACGGCTTCTATCGTGAGCATACTCCCTTTCCTTTCCCTTGTCGGTGACGTGCCCCATACACCACCCACCAATGAGCGTTGCCCTGCACCCGTAAGCTTTCCTCGTCAGGTTCTCGAGTTGCACACACACACGGCCGTTTGAGAATGCACCGCATGCATCTCGGGCTTATAATCGACCGACATAGCCGATTCGACCCTATCATGGCGACAACGCGGAGTATCTGTCATTCGGAGCACTGTATCTGTTAATTTACGGTAGATTTGCGGGTGCAGAGGGGCTCAGTGAACTGAAAGTGGTATAGTATTCGACAGCGCGCTCTTGACACAGTCGGACAGCCCAAAAGTTCGCCTGCAGGTGCGACCTGTTTCGTGTGGGAGAACGGAGAAACACTCAACCCCCAAGTCCTAGGTCGTCTCCCATTCAACCGTAGCATTTTTTAAGCTTCGCGTTCGCAGGAGGGTCAATAATAGCACCTCTAGGCTGCAAACTACGATCGTGGTTCCTGGTACGTAGACTTGGGATGCCGCACCTTCGCAACCTTGACCTCTTGGTAGGCATGAGTTCATCAAGGCTACTGGATACACACGTGGAGTTTTGAGTCTTTTAACAACCGACGCTTTGCTTTGTGCCAGGTTTGGTAATGGATACAGCTAGCAAGGAGTGGGATCTGTGGCTACCTTGCTCGTTCCCAGAGTCCGTGGAATTCGTAGATTTTATGTCGGATGTGGCTGGTTCGTGGATAACATAGATTAGGCCGGAACGACGTGCTAAACATGACTATGGATCCACGGGTGGATGCTGGATTATTATCAGAATCGAGTTACCACCATGCAACCGGAGAGTATAGTTATCGGTCCAGAGGGCTGGTGACTTTGGAGCGATAACACGAGCAACTCACATACAACTGGCCTAGTAGCAAATGCAGATACGACAGGAAAGTGCCAACCGGTTTGACTCAAACTCTGAGAGTCTGAGCGCTTTCCGCGATGCGCGGTGATTCACTATACCGACCAGAAGGCAATCACAGGGCGTGAAGGGTCTTTCGCAGGTCGTTTTTGCGACAGAGTTCATAGTCATTAGTTGGTCCCTCGATTTAAATAACAATAATTTTCTTTACTAACACTTAGCAAAATCGGAAAATTACTCAATATGATGATTGCTATAGAAGCACGTGACACGTGACTTGTCCCTTACCTCAAGGATCAGAGTCTTCGAGGAGGTTTCGCCCGGTCGCGCTCACTTTCCGCAGCTTGTAACGGTCTTTCGAAAAAGTGTATGGCAAACGTTAGCCAGCTCCAGCCAGCTCTTACTCCTCAAGTTCAGACGAGCTCTAGTGAGGCTCAGGAGAAGGATGCAGATGTATGTTTATCCAGCTGTTAGCCTCCCATACTGTTTTCTGACTTGGGTCTTTCCAGTTTCTTGCATTACGCCTTCTGAACAGGCGTGCTCGTCTGAGATTATCACCCGAACCCCTCGATTTAGCCTTATTTCCGGGCAAGGCTACCTTGTTCGCGACTGTGAATTCAAAAGGATGGTTTGCCGCAGTCACTCGAGATACCAGTGGCGCGTCAGGTACGGGAAAGATGTGCTCATTGTGCACTTCAGCTGATTGATGGTTCCTTTAAATCTAGCCTTGATCCTCTCACCGCTCGCAGATCTGCGTTCTGCGCTTGCAGCGGTTTCGGCTGAAGACGAGCAGTCTTACAGACCTCAGAGACGCGTCCCAATCAGCGGGGCTCCCCCACATATTCTTACGGTTGCGTGCAATGACACCAGAATATTACTAGCATTGGTGGACGGTTCCATCCATGTGTATGCCTCCGACCAACTATTTTCCACTGGGGAAGGTCCCGTGCAACCCATCCACGTGTTTGCAACATCACCCTCCGCGACCCTTCAATCCATACAACCGAATCCAGGTGGTATTCCTGAGCTGGTGGCCGCTCTGAGGGATTGCACCAATAGCCCGGGCTCGCTTGCAGTGGAGTTGTTCGATGTGCAGAAACTCGTCTCTTCAGGCGGTTGGATGGCTGGCAAGTCGCCCAGCACAACGCCAACTTCAAGTGCGTACCGTTTCCTCTCAGCCTTGTTCCACACTAAATTCCCCCAGTCTCTTGGTCTCCGAAGGGCAAGCAACTAGCGCTTGGCCTCCAAAGTGGTGATATCGTCACTTTCAGTCCGACCGCTACAGCTACTCCGAAGTCTAGCATGCCCCATCCCCCCTCAGCCAGTAACATGAGTGTTATATCCGTACATTGGCTTTCGACCTCGTCTTTCCACACGATATACGCTCGACCAGGACAACTGACACCGGGCGTGGAACAGGTTCATTTTCATACGTCCTTGGATTCAAAAAGCAATGCTGCGCAAGACATCCGATTTAATAACCCGTATTTACCCTTCCCCGGGCTTCGCCCACCTGGCGATTTTCTAGTCTGTCTCCGGGGCTGGGATCCATCGAAGGTGTTGCTCTTCATCGGAGACAGCACTTCGTCGGACATCGGTTTGATTGGCAGTGTGGCCGACGATACTGGGGAAAGTTGGCATAACCTTTCCCTGGAAGAGACGTCCACACCCAGCCTGCCATTAGACAAGGACCAAAATGACACCGTTCTACTCGGAATGGATGTAGACCTGACGAGTAGCGAATCGTATCGCCACTCGACGGCCTCGGGGGAAGCGCTTGAGCTGCCTGCTCACCCGATCATGTATGCTTATGCTTCGGACGGGACGATACTCGGGTGGCACGTACTTAATGCTACTGGGGCGCCATATCCTGGAATGATTACGGCGTTGAACACGTCGACTTCTGCGTCTAATACGCTACCAGTACCCAGTAGCATTGCACGGGAATTATCTTCAGATATGCAGACAACCCCTACCATTTCGCCAACCACCTCTTCCCCAATGGAGGCCCCTGCAATCAAACCCTCCACTGCTTTTGGTCAGCCACCTACGTTCGGTGGCCAGGGCTCTGCTTTTGGCACTCCAGGCCCTGGGTTTGGTCAACCGTCTGTGTTTGGTCAGACGCAGTCTGGGTACAGCCAGCAGCCTCCTTCCGTGTTCGGCAACGCGCCTTCCTTCGGACAGTCCACGACAACACCGACCTTTGGATCGACATCTTCTCCATCACCCTTTGGACAATCCTCTAATCCCGCTTTCGGTTCCACTACATCTAGTGGCGGGTTTGGGGCCTTCAGCTCTGCAGGCCCGGCCAAATTCGGCCAGACAACCTATAGTTTTGGTGGTCCGCCGCAAGCGACACCGACGCTGCCTTCGTCGATATCCGTCCCCGAAGAAAGTATGGCTGCAGACGACGCCCCGTCATTCGGTGGCTTTGGCCTTGGCGCGTCAAATTCTGAAGATGCTGATTCGAGACCGTCCATCTTCGGCAAAGCCAACGTTCCTGTGTCTTCAGGTCAACAGTCGGTCGACGGTGGCTTGATTAAACCGGGTACCGGCTTTGGAGCGTTCGCTGGTTTCGATCAGAAAAGCCCATTCGCCAAACCCTCCGCCTTCTCCGGCACCCAGCAAGCCACCACGGCATTTGGTGCAAACTCATTTCAGTCCAAACCCGAAAGCACTCCCTCGACTTCGCTGTTTGGTGTTCCGCCCTCATTCGGTACTGGCCAGTCAACGTTCAGCCAGGCAACATCCACATCCACTTTTGGACAGCCAACGTTTGGCCGGCCTGCTTTTGGCCAATTCCAAACAGGTTCCTCGGCATTCGGAAAACCATCCCTTGGAGCCCCTACCAGCACTGCTCCGCCGGCGACGCCTACTGTCAGTACAAGTACTGGAGCATTCAGTGCGTTTGCATCCGGTACCCAAAGCGCGTTTGGCGTGGCAGCATCGAAGAATGGCCCTTCAGCGAAACCAGTTTGGGCCATGGACAACTCGTCCACGCCACCCGAGTCGAGTCCTTTAAGGGCAACAACGAATGTGTCTGAAAAGCCCGCCAAGTTACCTGATTCGAAGACGCCTGCGATTCCGTCGAAGCCTGCGGACACGTCGACTACGCCGTTTATTACACCTTTCGCCGCCCCCGCGGCTTCGTCATTCGTGGCCCGAGACACCGTCGCGAGAGACGATGACAGCAGGTCCCCATCTCCAGCCCCGGTTCAACCGAAGGAGACTCCCTCTGCTGGTTTCTCGAGTACCACTCCCGGTCCTTCTACTGGTGCCTTCAGCAACCTACAGACCACGCGTTCCGCATTCGTCAAGCCAGCCTCCGGCTCCTTTGGTGAATTGCCGAAGGATTCACCTTTCTTTGCACCCAAGCCACCTGAGTCCAAGCCTGTATCGGCCTTCGCTCTTTCAGCTACGTCGAGTACCCCAACATCGATGCCTCCGAAAGCAAGCCCTGCTCAGCCTACCTTTGGGACACCCTCGGTGCCTGGCGGAGCATTTAAGAGTGCGCTCCCGGTAGCGGTTGCGACGCCATCTCAGCCGGCTCCCGCTTCCAGTGGTGGTGCCTTTAGTGCATTCTCAAGTGGTGGCGGCGGTTTTTCAGCATTTTCGAGTGGCGGCGGCGGCTTTGCAGCGTTCTCGTCAGGAGGGAGTAAATCATTCAGTGATCTCCTCCGTTCCGCTGGAGAGGACAAGCCATCAGGAGCTGAACCACCGGAAGCTACACCCGCGAAGTCACCTCAAGCGCCGCCGACACCTCCTGCCTCGACCACGCCTGCCTCTACGCCTGCTAAAGAACCACCCAAGCCTCCGTCTACGCCAATGGTGACCCCCAAATTCGGGAAGCAAGAGCCCGTGATTGTTGAGGTTAAAGCAAGTGAGGTACCTGCTGAACCCAAGGAGAAAGAAACAGAAAAGAATCTGACTCAAGAACCATCCTCGGAATCGATATCTTCATCCACAAGTTCGTCCTTTGTCAAAGTCTCGGCTGAAGAAGAGGGTGAAATTGTTGGGGAAGGAACAACTGGCAGGGCCGAACTACAAGATGACGGAGAGTCGTTCCTGTCCGACGCACCATCAGAGTCTGAGGTGTCTGATGAAGATGATGATGATGATGATGAAGACTATGTACCATCTGAGACATCGTCAGATGCGTCCGACGAAGAAGAGACAGAGGAACAAGTAGAGGATGAACTTGAGCCCACGGAAGTTCCCTTACCTATAACGCCGGCAATGACGAGGTCACCATCCACGACACCCAAGGCGGAACATCCAAAGATCACTGTCTCGACCTCTCCCCCACCTCAGACGTCTTCATCTTCCGGCGTTCTTCGGGTGTCGCCAGTCAGAGATGTTAGTACGACGCCTCCTTGCTCTCCTGTCAAGGATACTCCTTCAGCAGCACTGCAGGTGCCAGTACCTGCACTTAAAGCTTCTCCACCGTCGACCTCGCCTTTTAGTCTAGTACCTCGCCCGAATAACCGCCCCATACGTAGTTCCCCACTTGCAAGTACACCTCTTGTCCTTGAGGGTGACGCGGAGAAACTCCCGCCTGTCTCCAGGTCCGCACCACCAGTAATGGTTGCGCAGCCGGCTGCACCCAAAGCACCTTTTGGTCAATGGACTCCCCCTACGCCTATACCAACAACGGAGGACGGCTTGTCCCGTTCGAAGACGCCCCCACGCCCGCCGTTATTCCCCACCCCGGGAGAGAAGCCTCCCGGGATTTTTACACCTACAACTACTCCTGCTTCCGCCCCGTCATTGTTCACCCCTGCAGAGCAGGTTACGACCACGACAGTCGCGCCGACGACTACTTCTGGCCCTTCTAGTTCTCTGTTCACAGTCCCAACTACTCTCCCTGTATTCTCGCCGAGCACCGCAAAGCCAAGTTTTTTTGGTACGCCTTCGAAGCCTGCAGAAGTCACACTGCCCACGATGAGCGCCGTGCAACCACTCTTTGGTGGACAGACCAGCCTGTTTGGCGCCAAGGCGGGACCTGCCATACCGCTACCAACGTCACCTTCACCGTTCGCGTCCCCCATCCCATTGGCTGCTCCCGGTCCTAGCTTAACGCCGCAGTTACCAAAGATACTGGCGCCGTCCCCAACACCGTCGCCAACGCCAGAGCAGGGTATGCAAGTGGAATGTACACTCCTTGTGACTTCCCTCGATAAGGAACTGGAGAATGTGGGTCTTTCTCTTGTCAATACAATCATTCGTCTAACATTGGTATGGTATAGCTTAAGCAGGTTGTGATGGCGGCCTCGGCAGAGTCAGCGAAACTTCAAACGACTTCTGGCGTAATCCACCAAAAGGGTGATCTCGGCGATCCCGACAAGTGGACGTTTGGCGACATTGAGGAGTATGGGAGAGTACTGGTGGATGTCCAAGTCGACGTCAAGGAACTCAAGTTGGAGCGGGTATCCTTGCGTAAAGCTTTGAAGGAGTTTGACAGCAATATGCTGAAAGGTACGTTTTCAGGAGGCCTTCATATCAGCTTGGTCTGACAATTTCTAGTTACCACAAGGAAGGAAGAAATCGTGCGATTCAACAAGGCCAAGACGGATGCCGAATTTGCGAAGATGCTCAAAATCCGGACACTCGCTCCGGAATATTCAGAAACCCAGTCACAGCTACGGAAGAATATACGGGTGGGCTTGGAGCATTTGATGAGTGCTTGACCTTTAACTAACCCGACTCTTAGGCGATCAGGGATCGCGTACAGAAACTTGAAGACCATTTACAGGCTTCGAAGAAGAAGATTAACGAACTCAGGACAGGCAGACCCAGTATAAGGCAAGTGCTTACTCCAGAGCCGGATGTACCCGGTGACTGTTATTTAACCCTATCACAGACCACCCTCCCTGGTTACCGTGAATCGCACGTTTCGCAACATTGACATCAACATCGATCAACGGAAACGGGAGGTACATCAACTACGGCACCGCCTGGCGAAGCTGGAGATCTCGGGAAGTGCGGGTACTCGGGATCAGCTCGTTGTATCATCATCGAAGCGACCTTTGAACGTAACCCCGAACGTCGCCATTACTACAGCAGCGGCGCTGAATGCAGAACGATCTGCGCAGCGGCTAAAGAAGGCGATGCTGGCTTCCAGAACCCAGCCACTTCTGAACACGACGGTTACTGCTTCACCTATCCCGACGTCCTTCCAGACGCCGCAGAAAGCCACGGTGGTCAAGCCGGATGTAAAGACGCCAGAGGTGAAAGTGGAAGAGGTGTTCACGCTACCAAACACACCGATGATGAATTTCCCTCCGGCACTACCGAGCTGGACACCGTCGCCACCCACAGAGCTTGGGTATCTCGCGACACATGACATCTCTCCATCGCGTACCAGAGGTGGAACCAAACACCACCAAAAACCGGTCATGCTGAGGAAAAGTGTGAGCCCGGCTGGCTCGACGCAACCATTGCCGTTTGAGTGGAAGCCGGTTGAGCCCATCAAACCGGCGTCGTCGCTTCCGTTTGCTATACGACCTGCGGGGTCGAGTTAGTGTTGAATGTTTTATCTAGTTGTTGTTCGGTTGGTTCTGTACGTGTTGAATGTAAGCACTTGGGAGGATGTGAATGCGTTGTGTCTGCGTACCTCCAAGCTATTTCGCGCGACTTTGACTCATCCCGACACGATTACAGTGATTAGCAGTAGAAGTGGTAACCAATATGGAACATGGGTGTTTTCGATCCATCCCTCAAGTGACTTTACTATCCGCCGAGCATCAATACTTGCTGCAAGGAGATCTAATGCCCTAAATTTCCGGCAGATTCAATTCACAACAAAGGAAAACAGGTAAATTCGAGTCAGCGACGTCGACGTCTTAGTGTTACGATGCAGTACTCTCTCGCAATCGCTCGGTTGAGAATCGGGTCTGCATAATAATCCTATGCCCACAGAGCCCGATGCGAGGGAAAATCCGTCCGGGTAGGCTGAGCAACCTGTTCGTAGAAACCATCATCCCTTCACTACCAAGATCGGTTCCGCGCCCCGCCCAAGGGTGGAAGCCATGGTTCGACACGATCCGGCTCTCAAAGCTGGCAAAGCTCTCCCAACAGATTTGCATCATTCACCGCATCACTGGCGTTGACTCGTTGCTGGTCCTTGTTAACGAAACATTGCATCAATTGCCACGATTATCATCAAGCTCATCCTCCCGGTTGTTGGTCACCATTGCGAGGTACGTCGAACAGGTACGTTGGTTCCATGCACCGTGTCGGGTGAGTGGCTTGCCTGAAATATGACTGTTACTCGGTTGCGACAGCTCTCTGGGAATTGCATGGTCAGGTTTACATTCTCGAGATTTTGCTCGCCCACTATGCAGCGATTCTCACTAGCGGTCGTTAGGAGTCCGTTTCAAGCCACTAGGATTATAAAATGACATTGAAGAGACACTTGAAAGACAGCCCCTTTCTAGTCTACCAGCCGCCATCTTGGCGGCGGAACGATGCCTGTCAGCCGCATACCCGTCCGCTAGGTATATAGACCGCGTTATGTTGCTTACCCGAATACGTCTTATTACTCCTCGAGATGAAGTCCACTCCATGTTTCTGGATCGCTCTTTTATCCACAATGTCTGCGGGTGCGATGCCTGCCAACCCAAACCAAGCTTTCCGGATTCCCTTGCAACGCCGCTCACTCGACGCGGTGGACCCCACGCTGGTCAAGTCGAACACGAGCGAAATGTTCTTGGGTGCTCACAGAGTTGCGCAGCTCGTTAGCTACGCTCGCGAGTGTGTGTTTCGCTTCCTCGTTATTCGCCTTGCTCAACTTCTGGGGTCACATCCAGGAAATACATGTATACCTTTGCGGCATACGAACGGAATACGGGTTCGCGTCATCCACTCGACACGCTGTCTAACTCCTCCACGACCAACCGGTCAAAACGCGCAAGCAGCGGAACCATTGCACTTGACAATGAGGGGCCAGACGTATGGTTCGGTGACATGACGATCGGAACGCCATCTCAAAGCTTCGAAGGTAAGGCATCGTCTATTGGATTTGGATCGTCATCCTAATCTCTTCACTTTATAACAAGTGGTCCCCGACACGGGTAGCTCTGACCCATGTGAGTATCTTGCATCTTAGACTGGCAAAGTTGGGTTTATCTTGCTCGTTAGGGGTGATCGTCGCAGATCCCCTTCTTCCCTATGGGCATCGTAGGTACGACGCTTCCGAGTCAAGTTCTTCTCTAGATCTCCACCGCCCTTTTAACATTACATACGGTGAGGGAGAAGTCATCGGAGACATGTACGAAGATACGGTTGAAGTGGGCGGATATGAGGTAGACCTTGCTCGTTGGTGTTCGGACGGTGGCTGACCCAACCAACTAGATCACGAACCAACTATTTGGTGTTGCATATATTTTGTCGCCAAACTTTTGGAACTCGTCTGGTTTTCCTGCGGATGGTCTCATTGGCCTTGGATTTCCGGAAATCTCGAGCATGGGGGGGAAAACGCTAATGGAGAACTTGAACGAAAGCAGTCTACTACCTCAAAAGTTCTTCAGCTTCAAGCTCTCCACCAACCCTGGAGAGAGCGGACTGACCATTGGTGGCGTGGACGACGCTGCATTCGAAAGTGGCACACTTGTATCCGTCCCAGTGATGGAAAAGGGCTACTGGCAAGTTGACCTGGGAGGGATCAGTCGTCTCGACTACGCGGTTTCGGGGAGCGTTAATGTACCTGCAATCGTCGACACAGGCACCACGCTTATCCTTGTGCCACAGGCCATCGCAGATAGCTACTTTGCAGGCGTTTCCGGTTACAAGTGTGTGCCTGACGGCATATGTACGGGTGCGTCGCGTCTACATATATAGTCGTAGAATCACTTCACTCGACGCCTGCAGTCCCATGCACTGACATCGCTTCGACGACCCCGATACTCACATTTGGAGGGAGAGAGTTTCCGGTGTCTGTTGACGCATGGAACTTTGGTCCTGTTGATCCTGATTCGACAGACTGCGTGACTGGCATGGCCGTATTCGATTTTGGTATGCTCCTTTCGGTGTGTTGATGTGTTGCTGCAACTGGAAGCTCACCCGCGTTGGCAGAGTTTGTGATCGTCGGGGGCGTCTTCTTGCGAAACGTTTATACTATTTTCGATTTCGGGTACCCGTTTCAAGTCCACTTTGCGGACCTTGTTCAATAATCCGACCCTATTTTTATTTTTCGGGAGAAATCATTCAATATGTCTTCGATCTGGATTCTCGCATCATCTTAGGCACTCGTTGCACAATCCGGAGGATGGCATGGACCATCGAGCGGAATATGCTAGGGTTCAGCGTTCAACCGTGGATGGGATTCTCGGAAGCCATGGTGAGCAAATACACTTGTATGCATGGTCAATGCCCATATAATCATGATCGAGTGTAGTATCTGCATGTATTACATTTATCCCTTGCGTCAATGTGCTCCATCGTGTGTACCTGACCGAAAACATAACAGCCATGTAGGAAACGTGATCGAAAACCTGAGTGTAGTGTAACCTGATTGTTCCTGATGCTGATCCATTGTAAGTCCCACGATGACTAATCGAACGGAAAGTAACGCGCACCGTCAATTCGACCCCCGTGCCCGAGGGTTGAGATGGATTGGCTGCTCGTTGCGTCTAATGGGAAATGAGTTAACGTGGCGAGGTCCGTCATCGGCAGAGAGACGAACCTGGTCAGCTCCCCTTGTATCCACGGCACCTTGTCCTTCACTACGAGAAACTTCTTCGTTTGGGCCCGTTTCCCTTGTATCCACGACGGCTTGTCCTCCACTGCGAGAGACGTTTTTGTTTGCATGTTTGGGAGTAGTGGGCTTGTTATGTGATTTATGCTGTAGCGTGCGATAAGTCCTCTGCACGCAAATCTGGGGAATAACGAACCCTTGGTTGTCAAATCAATTTCGAGATCGCCGGCTAAGATATCTTCAATACACCCCGTTCGGTCGTCCATCAAGGAAAGCACTCACAGCCATATACGAAGGTCCCTCATTTGTGGCATCTGGTCTTACTGGAGGGTGCGAAGGAGTTCGGCGTTCGGCAGACTCGCGCGACTTTCCGGAACGTCGATTTGGCTTATATGAAGCCGGGCCCTTTCTCCGTAGCCACCTTTTGAATATCGAACGGCCCTGGGGTGACTCGACGGTGTCGAGGTTTCCCTCCATACGTGTCTCTGAAGTGGAGGGTATGGGTAGGGCATCTGGCTGCGATATAGCATGGGATGGACCCGGAGGTGGTGCCTCGTTCTCACGAGAATCAGAAGAAGAAGCCTGGGATAGTGACTCCGGCAATGTCAATACGGAAGCAAGATAAAATTGTAGTGATGACCGACCTCGCCGTAATCGAATCCCGGTGTAGGTTTACTCGAGGCCTCGACCTATGCCATCGTAAGAACTCAGTTCGAGAGGGAAACGAACAAACTGATACCTCGAGAAGATCATCGCCGCCTTCATCGCGTCCTTCAGACTCGCGTAGACTGGATTCCGCAGCGTTGTCCTGTTGTACGTACATCGTGATGGCGTCAGCGCAACTGGTTTAGTGACTAGATGACAAATTCCTACGGTTTTAGAGTTAGGCGGCATGTTGTCATGATCGCCCGATGTCGAAGAATGCTCGTCAGGCTGGACCGTGGTTGTAGATATCTATGTAGTTTGTCAATGCGCAGAACAGAGTGATGCTTATCTGACATGGCGGACTATAAAAGCACGAACACTTACGTGGAAAGGTCCATATGAGTCTGGGAGGACACTGCTAAGATCACGAATGACAATTTTTCCGTTCCATTGTCCGGTTGCGAGATAGCCATCATCTGGTGAGATGGCAATAGAAAATGGGAGTTCGCTGTCCTCGATGACAGAGCCAATCCGAGTCAGTGTCCGTGCGTCCAGGAACGAGATTGAACGTTGCCGTACGACGGTAGCAATGAATTTGCTGTTGGCGGAGATAGTAGTGCGGTCGTTGTAGCCGTCATGGAGAACTTGCGATTCAACAAGCAAGGATCCCGTGGACACGTCGAATGACCGCACTTTGTTGTCACGGGATGTGGCAAAAATTCGCTGGCTGTCGCTTGACCACTCAAGGGGAGTGCCAATCCAATCAGGTATGTTAATCTCGACGGTGACGAGCCTGTCTCCAGTGTGACTGTCGAAGACGCGGATGGGTTTCCCAGCGCAGGCAGTGACGACGCGCTCGCCAGTCGGGGAGAATCGAATTCCAAGGACGTTATTGTCATGTTCGAGCGGGCCGACGAGTCGCTCCCCACTCGTGATGCTCCAAATGCTTGCCCCATATCCGCTAGTCCCGGTGGCAAACCTGCTCGAATCAGCGGAGATATCAACCGCATACACATAATGTCCACCCTCCACCTCGATAATCTTTTCACGCATCTCTGCGTCCCACACGCATGCTCCACTGTCAGTCCCACACCCTATCCACTTGCAATCCTTTGACACAGAAATGGCGTTCACCTTCATTTCCCTTTGCTTTCCGACATCTTGACCGTCGGCCAGTCGCCATCGTCCAATCCCATCATCATTCCCGCTCAAGAGATGCTTTCCGTCGGGGTGGAAAGCGACTGTGTATACAATGCCAGAGTTACCGGTGTCAAGAACTACCTTTTGGTCTTATTGGATGGTCAGTGTCGCTCTATCAATCATTGGAGCCGCAACGCACCAGTATTTGTTGACGACATCCTCAATTGTCGTGGGGTTGGGACAGTGAAAGAGCGAGGCATTTCGGTTCGCTCGTGCTGTGCAGAGTTGCTCCATGAACACGTTTGCTTACCCTTTATATGGTCTGTCGCCTCGTGTCCCTGGCGCTTATTCTTATTCGCATCTCGTCGCGACGACCAGGCAAGCAGCTAATATCGGCAATATCTTCCGTCTGTTCCACAGGCAGTGTGTGATTTCCCGTCAGGTCTAGGCTGCGGGACTCGGTTCACGTCGAGTGGTAATCCGCACTGGACCAACTCGTGGTGTGCTGCGCAGACGATACAGCACGTTCTCGTGCTTCCTATGAGCTCGAACGGCGCGCTGACGTACTCCCTTGTTGGCGTTAGTAATGCCGTCGGACGCTCAACGACACGTTCCTTTCGCTCACCACAGGCAGACTGTCTATCAGATATCCCCACGAAACCCGTGGCATCGCTGGAGTTTGTGCCCAGGAGTTATCCTGAGTTGTTCTACGGGCACACTATGCGCCTCAGTATGATCAATCGCATGGAATTGTCTAATGTACAAAGCAGATCGAGGCGCCACTTTCGAGGTTTGGATGAAGAGACATTGTTTACTAGATGTTTGCCTCTTTTCGTATCTCAAGCACGACGGATTCCTCGCGACCGGTGTCCACTGTGTCGTCAAAATTATGGCCGAAATACACTATCTTGGTCTCTCCCCCGCCTCAGACGTCTTCGTCTTCTGGCACCTATCGAGTGTCGGCAGTAAAAGATCTTAGCGCGAGGCCTCCTGGTCCTCTTGTCAAGGATACTCCTTCAGCACAACTGCAGATGCCGGTGCCCGCGCTTGAGGCCGTTGACCTAGCCTTCTGGTTCTCCACCAGCTTGTGGAAAGCGGACTGACCATCGGAAGCGCGGACGTCTGCGTCTTTCATGTCCTCTTCGCCGTCAAGTAAAACACTATCGTACGGACTCCAGCTTCGCTCGACGCCCCTTTGCACGTACCAGTTGCGAGCGGAAGAGTCTTGCGGAGATTTCTGCTGATGTCGCGCGCCATGATGGTCGAGCTGGAAGAATGGCCGATAACGCCTCATCTCCACATTGCGCAGATCACCCCTCTGCATATCTTTTTTTTTTTCGTGGATCGACACTACACTCGTAGTGGGCACACTTTTGTCACAACGACGCCCAGCACAGTCATTATAACTACTATTTCCGCCTAGGCTCATCCCCCGTTTCTTTTGATATATCCTCATCGTTTGTTGCTCCTTTCTTTCTTATTTGTCTCGTGTATACGTTTTTTTCCCAATTGATAATAGCACCCTTGCATATTCCTAGCGTTACCCCGGGATGCTCTCGTTTATGATCCCTTGGCCCGATTATTACGCATGGAGTTTCCTCCGACTCGCTCTCGTCCTTGATCTGCAGGATCAGATCGTACCATCTCGTCCCTTTTTCGCATTGCTCGGTTTCTGACACTTCACATTCCGTCGCTATATTTTGTTCGTTTTGTACGAACGAGGAATGAGATAATTATCCACATGCATTCTTGAGGGGGAACGTGCAGACGTATGACCCGACTGTTGCCCGGTCGTTTGAGAGTACGCAATGCAGTGCAAGCTCAATGCCTACGACCAAGTTGGGAGAAGGGCTTTGAAGATATGGCGCGTGACGCATAGAGTAAGTACTCTCGTACCAAGTAACCCGCGAAGGAACCTCTGTCGAGTGAAAATCCAAGAAAGCCCAATCGTGGACAGAATCGATACTCATACGGATGCTATGAAATACACGAACTTGAAGGGAATGCATGATCGAAGTGCATATAATCATGGTCGAGCGCAATATTTACAGTACATTAAACCACCTGCGTTTGCGCACTCTACATATAACAACCACGTGGAGAACGTGATCGAAAATCTGAGTGGAGTAACATCTGATGCTGGTCCATTGTGAGTCTTGCAATATATGGAGGTAAACGGAAGGTAACACGCACCGTTAGTTGAAATGCCGCAGCCGAGGGTTGGGAGGGATTGGCCATTCGTTGTATCTAATAAGACGTGCCAGTGAGCTAACGTGACGAGGTCTACCATCACCAAACGGACGCACTAGGTATGCTTCGCTCGTGTTCGGAGCACCTTGTCTTCCACCATGAAAAGCATCCTTGTTCGGGTGCTGGAGAATAGTAGTCTTGCTACGCGATTCATTCTGTAATACATGACGAATTCCTGCACGCAAACCGGAGGCATAATAAACCTTTTGTGGTCCCCGCGGTCTTGCGGCCGTTCGCTGGAATAATGTACTAGTACACGGCGTCCGATCGTCTATTAAGGAACAGCACTCACTGGCGTAAGTTGACCTGTAATCATCCTTGAACGTCCCTCGTGCCTGTTGGACACCCGGGAGTGAGAAGGGGATCGAGGCTCGCGGAACCTTGTTACCCATGCCTCAGGCCCGTAGTTGCCTTATGAATATCGACCGACCCTGGGGTGGCTCGACAGTGTCGAGGTTTCCTGGGTGCATCCCTGAAGCAGAGGTACGGGTAGCGCATAGGGTGGCGTGGGCTCAGCAGCAGTGCCTCATTCTCACAAGAATCGGCCGAAGAGGTCGGGGATAGCGGCTCCAGCAGCGTCAATATGAAAGTAAGATGAGAATGTAGTGGTTACCAACATTGTCATAGTTGAACTCGGGAGCTGGCAGGCGCGCCGACACCTTGACATATGCATCGTGAGAACTCGGTTCAATGGGGAAACGAATGAAGTGATACCTCGAGGAGATCATCGCCGTCTTCATTGCATTGCTCGGACTGGAGTGGACTGGATTTCAGAGGTTCTTCCTGTTTTATGTACGCACGGCATGATGCGTCAGCGCGACTCTCTTAGTGACGGGACGACAAGATCCTACGGGTTTAGAATCAGATGGTTTGTTGTCACGGCCGTCCGACATCGAAGGCTGCTTGTCTTGCTGTACTTTGGGAGTAGATGCCTACATAGATTATCAGTGGAAGATAAAATGGGGCTTGTCCATTATGCTGGGACCATAAAAAACACAAATACTTACATTGGATGGACCATACAGGTCCAGAGCATGATGTGTCGAGGAACGAGATGGAATGCAGTGCGGCGGCTGCGATGAATTTGCCATTGGTGGCTAGAGCGACCGGGGTGGGATTGTCATCACTGTCACAGAGAACCTGTGATTCAGCAAGCTGGGACCCACTGGACACATCAAATGACTTGGTTTTGTTGTCACTCGATGCAGCAATAATTTGCTGGCCATCACTTGACCATGCGAGCGGAGTGATGAGCTCATCTCTGGTGTGACTGTCAAAGATGCAGTCCGAACTTCCCACGGGGGGTCCAGTCGGCATGGCGTCCCTGTCATGTTTGAGCGGGCCAGTGAGTCGCGGCTCGGCTGTGGTACTCCAGATGCTCGCTTCCCTGCGACTAGTCCCAGTGGCAAACCTGGTTGAATCTGGGGAGACGTCCACTGCCCTCGCAGTATTTCCGCCCTCCATGTCGACGACCCTTTCATGCAGCTCTGCATCCCACACACTTGCCCCACGGTACGTCCCGCACCCCCTCCACTTGTCCTCTCTTGACACAGGAGTGGCGGGGCAGACGTGTTCCCGTCTGCTTCCCGACTGTTTGAAGCCCTTGACTGTCTGCAGCTTGCCATTGTCGCATACTCTTGTCATTACCGCCCAAGAGATGTTTTCCGTCGGGGTCGAATGCGATTGTATATACAAAACCAGAGCAACTGGTATTAGGCATCGTTGTTTGGTCTTACTGAATGATCAGTGTTGCTCTATCACTCCTCGTGGCCACTACGCACCGGTGTTTGTTGATAATATCCTCACCAATTGACACAGTCGTCGGGTTGGGAGTGTGAAAGAACAAGGGATTTGTGCGGCGCTCCCCGGATGGTAGTACCCACCGATCATCCCAAATTTACCCACAGTGTCTGGATCTGGACTCCCGAGCCATCATCGTGTCGGTTGCCTTTGTCCACCTCCATTCCGCGTCGGGTGTAACAGGTTGACATTGACATTGACGTTGACATTGATATCGGATACAGTCGTTTCGTAGTACTGTACCCATGCTCTAGGATCCAGTTTCCTTCTACTCTAACCGGGGTGATGGCGGCTTCTGCCTATGACTCAGGCACTCGATTGATCAAACCGAACACGAGGCAATGACTTGCGGCTCACAGCCCTAGCCTCGTATACATAACGACGGGGTATGGCGGCAGCTGCCTCAATGAACTCAGCGGAACTTGGGAAGACTTCACGCATAACCCTTCAAAATATTGATCCCGGCGATCCCCGCAAGTGGATGTTTGGTGATCTCGAGGAGTATGAGAGAGTACTCTCCGCCAACCTTGGAGAAACGAACTGACTATCTAACACGGACGATGCTGCGGCACGCTTGAATCCGTTCCAGTGACGGATGGTGGTTGCTGGCAAGGAATCGGTTGTCCCGACTACGGCAGATAGTTACTATGCAGGCATTTCCAGTGCAAACTGTGGGCCCGACAGCATGTGTACGGGTGCGTCGCATCTATATACGATCGTAGGATCACTTCATTTGACATTCTTCAGTTGCATGCGCTCACATCGCTTCTCAGCGGCATGACCCCTATCGCCTCACCCCACTTCGGTTCTGCAACGATCCGGCGTACCTCGTGCGCATCAATCCTCATCGCGAAACAAGCATAGCAAATGGCTGTTACGTAGCATGCGATACACATGATGGGTGAAGAATGGAAGTGCAATATTATCAAGCTTTGGAGCGATGGTTCCGTGTATGACGGAGGGAGTGGGGGGAGCGTGTATGGTGGTCCAAAATGCGGATGCTCGTGCCACCCAACCGGTGGGGGAATGTTCCGTGACCTCCACAAGGGCCACTGCCTCTGTCTATGATGGTCTCAGCACCTCACAGAGCGAATATTGTGGTGTAGGGGGCTGGGCATACGGATCTTTTTGTATGGTGAACCTTGGTTTGTTCTCGTTTGAACTACGTGGGGAATTGTATTCCTAATGGTGCCGTGAGCGCGTATAGGGGTAGTTCAAGACGTCGCGCTTGGACTTGTGTTACACCTCCATCGACGTCATCAAAGCAGTCGACGAGAACGTCCGAGAGTGGTTCAGCACGGAGTCGGGCAGCACCACGGTCGATGTAGAAGATTGAT
>JBBPUP010000172.1:5683-20507 GCA_038094735.1 Exsudoporus floridanus
CGATGCTAAAGTAATAATGAGAAGAATAGGATAGCCCCCACGAACCCTATGACCACGAATTGGTCAACGACCGGCGCGCGATAAGGTGGGAATCAAGAACAGCAGACGCGCTTTTCCCTAACCTCCATGCCTCCAAGCGTCTTCTGCCAGAGCGGCTATCAAGGAAGATTAGTTGCTCCAATGGCTATCGTTGAAGCTGAAAGCTGCTGGAGTGCGAGGTGACAAGGTGCCATCTACCAATCTGGGCGCGGCGACCTGTGTTATACGGTCGAATCCTTGCCAGCACGATGTTATGTGACCTCGAAAAATGGCCCCGACATACGGTAACCGCTGATGACAAGTGGCGCAGCCATAACGGGATATGAGCATAGAGCAGTGCCACGGGGTCCAGGCACGATCATGGTTTTTACCGGCGGGAATTCCCGTCTTGCCATCCTGTGTCTGATCAAGCCCCCACATGACGAACCGGGCGACACATTACAATCCGCCCACTAGCACCGCCGCACAGCCTATCAGTGCTCCTCAGGCCTCAACATTCGTGACGCTAGTCGGAGATGTGGAGTGTGCAACATGACAGTACCGTGACTTCGTATCTGACGTGATACATGATGTACAACATTGCGATACAAGTCTACATAGTCCGATTCCGAGGCTGACGTGACACCGATGTCCAACAGCCCAGCTGTCACTGCTAAAATCCATCGACCGGGATCACTTCAAGTTGTATTCCTCCATCACGCTGCGCTTGCGGCACAGACGGACCCCTCTCGCCTTCCTCGAACACGATCGTAGACACCACACCCCGACTTGCGGTTGGACGGGTCGACAGACCAAACGCAGCGTCGATGTCTTGCAAGCGATCATGCATCTCTCGCCCATGCATTTCGCGAATGTTCAAGATAAACCGAGGCATGGTGGGAACCATGGTTATGATATCAACCATGACCAGTATGAGTTGCCAGGAAGGCGAAGACGGCTTTGCCGCGCCTGCCGCGTTGATAATATAGAAGATTAAAGTCCTTGTTCAAGGGGAAAAAAAAAAAAGTCAGTGACTCGTTTCCATTTAGGGCAGCTTGTGAGCGTTATGAAGGGGAAGGTAGCGGAAACGAATGAGGAAGATACACGAAAAGAAAACAAGATAATAGACTTACATGAGGAAATAAATGATACCCTCCCTCACAAGCAGCTTCATGTATCGGTTGAGCTGGAATTGTTTTGTCACCGTATACATCGCATGCAACTCCTTTAACATAGGGATGATAACTAGAATGAACAATAGACAACCCAGAGTGCTTTCGAGAATGATAGAAACCCTCAAGGCGGTTGTGTTGTATGTATAGGTGCAGAACGAGAGTTGCTCCAATGGGGTGTCTGTGATCAATGGAAGCAGGAGTAAGAGAGCGAGAGTCGCCACTCGTTTAGGATAGTGTTTCTGATATTGATCACAAGACTTACCTATGTTGTAGGCGTGGGTATCGGAAAACAAGCCCACATTGACGAGCTGAGCGATGGATGTAGGAATGTAAAGCAGGAAGAGGACGCCAATGATCAATTTAGATTGACCCCACATCGCATAAACACGCAGGAGCATCAGAACTGCAGCTGATGTCAAGATGGGGAGAGATGTATTATAAAGCATGGCGACTGACGATCTGCAGCAACAAGAAAGAATGCGAGGGCAAAGCTACCTATAAGAAACATTGTGGTGCCTTTGAAGGTATGCATGTCTCATTCGAGGAGCACAAAAGGATGTAGACAAATGGACTTACATCTATGGAACCATTAGTAGTGTAGAATTTAGAGGAGAAAACAGACGCGTACATCTATTGCAACGGGGGATTCGTGTTAGCAATTAGTCAGCTATTACACAAAATAGAAACCAACAGTCACAGTGCGGGGAGCAAAGGTACTGATGACTTCAGGTATTTGTCAGTGTAGCCAGCATCAGTTTGCACTCCCCAACGTACGGATCGAACCGAAGCTTGCCCATGAATCCAGCGTCAATCATGTTATATAAATCGCATCGCGGTGGAGACGAACTCACAGACCGGAACAAAGACCAAGATAACGGAGCTGGTGGAACAGTCAACTTGAAACACGCGTAAGACTGGGCTCTGTAAGGTTTCCACACACAATGACGAACAGCGTCGACACCCAAGACCAGGGCCTACGCTGTCGTGACATGATCAGAGTGGATATAAACCACTCGAAAGCTTCGATAACTAACCCAAATATGCTCTATCTTTGCAAATCGTCAGCAGTGAGACAAGAGGTGGAGTAAACAACACAATTACTTCTTGACCCAAGGTTAGGGCTGCCAGGAATGGTCACTCAAATGTGCACATGTCACAACAAATTCGTCACCCAACTATAATCATAACCAACGACGGTGGTTATTACAACTGTGTTGACTCCAAGGTAAGAGCAACCATGAACCGCAACTGCGACACTTACTGGCAATGTAATTATTATCTTGAAACGTGTTCAGGACATACAACAAATCGGAATTTGAGGACATGGTGCGCACTGTGCAAAGCGCGGTGGTATCTGAACGAACTGGGGGTACAGTGGGTAAAACTGAAAAACGAGAAACAGAATAGGATCATGGTTCTCGGGCGTTACGCCACACTTCGTGCTTGAACCGAGGAACTGCATTCATTGTACCGCGTAAACTTATGTACCAGTGCAGCTTCAAGTTTCAGACACTAAATTCGGAAAACTCCGATATCGCGCAGACTTGAAACGAACTCTATCCGGCACAATAAATTTCGCGGGTGGCGGATGTATCTTTACCACAGCGATCTTCGGGTTGGGCTCGCCGCTTGCAACTCGAAACTCGGAAAGTGGTGGACGGCCGGTTTTGTAAATGACCTCAGTCACAGCGAATGACTAGTCCTGAATGTTTTGACGTAGTACGGCTGGATTTTGAATATGAATCTCCGACTGAAACTGCCCAATTTACTTCTGGTGGTGTGGTTCATCACTAGCCTTCGTCCCGTCGTCTCGTCAACAAGGGAGATCAATCAGCGAACAAGGGATACTCCATAAGGTTTTCGAGATAACGAGCCCGAGGTTCCAGCAGACGGCGATCACGTGTGTGTGTGTGTGATACGACAACCCCGTTGGCCCGAGAGCCGTCCAGAGTAATTCAACCTCCGAACATCTCCAAATGTGGATCCAGCGACACTCACGACACTCTGAAATGGCCCCTGTCATGGCCCTCCCGTTCCAATGACATGACGGAACTCTGAAGAACGGTATGTGACACTGGATGAGATTTCCAGAGGACCAGGCAACCTGGAGCTTGGAGCCTGAAGACCCCAGACTGGTTCAACTTGCAATATGAGAGTTCTTGGGTTCATTAGCCTTGTGTCATAAAGACTCTAGTTGGCGAATATCGAAGAAAAGTTATAAAGGCTTGGACGTTGTGTAAGTGTCAGACAATAGGTACTAGCAAGTGAGCATGCAGCAAGCCCAACATAGTGTGTGGTGATACATTCGTACCAATCTGCTTGCAGGCTATTTTCTAATTCTATCGTAGTGCAACCATATCTTTCGTCTGCAGGCATAACATGGTAAGCATAGATTTGAAGGGGTTACCACCAGTTAAGTACAAGATAGCATTTCTCCCGTTACCGCCGTCGTATAATTGCTCGGCTATGAGTAGTCCAGAAATCCCAGACAGGTCGCTAGAGAATGATGCCAGCACAGTTGTATGTCCCCGGATTGCGGTAGGGAATCCACCCAAAAAGTTATTATGGTATTTCTCGGCTGATGAACAGAAAGAACAACAGTTCCGTCAGAAGGCTGCTCACTGCTGAACTGAAAAGGCTCAGACAGAAGTTCTTCAACATATTGGCTCGCCCGTGCATTAACAACACTGTACAAGAAGGGAGAATACGAGTGTCCGTTTCCGTACAATTGTAGATGCACAGACCATGAAGACAGATAGAACGACAGCGACGATTCCGGGGGTGTAAATGATCAAGTAGTCGATACATGTCCACTCAAGAGTAACAGTGATCGTACTGTTCTTCCATTGCAAGATTGTAGACAAGAATGTGTTGATAATGCCAAAGCCTGTGAATCTCACAATGAGACAGGGAAGTAATGAGGGTGGGTATTCGAGTCTTACTCCAGCAGTCAAACATCCGTGTTATCCACGCAGGGATTGTGATTTGTGACATTCGTAAACAACAATCTCGGTCGGGGGACTTCGCTAACGAACCACTTGGAAAAAATTCATTTGTTCTGCGACTGGAGTCTCCTTGTATTGCTCGTAAAGTGATTCTACATGAGGTCACAGGAGCGTCTGTCGAAGACAGCAATTTTGCAGATGACCTCAACCACCCCCTGGTCATTCCCTTTCGATAGAAGGAATCTGGGGGATTCATGGAAAGGAAAGATGAAAGATCAAATGATGAACACCCCAAGCATGATGGAAGTGATCGTGAAAAACTGGCATCACCATCCCATATTGGCATCCTTTGAACAGCAAGGTGTGTCATCTCCCATCAACTGACAGGACACCAAGTCCGTCAAACAAGAGCAATTGGGTATTAGCTCAAAACCGATAAGGCTGGCTATGACAACTCCCAGGGGTCGGAAGGTGGAGAGCGCTGGAAGGAGATAAAATCGATCCTGGACAAAGGTCAGCGAAACAACTACGAACACAAACACTTGTGGGGGACATTCGGCAGTACTTCATCATAAGGGAGAGTGAGCAATGGAATAACCTGCGAAGTGGATGAGAGTACTTACTAGTCAAGTCAATAGGCATGTTTCTCCTGAAGCCAAATTAAGTGAATGCTATTAGAATTAGCAGGCCATTATATGAAGGCAACTTATGCAAGGCACCAAGATACATGCTCAATATGCTGGTGATCAATGAAGTACCAGGAATCACCACTCTCGGACCTAAGCCAAAGCCATCAGCATGATCAAGGTAGTAAGCAAAGATGTACGGGTCTCCAACGAGCCTACAACATCAACCAACACTCCCCACACGAATGCGCTAGCGGTTACGCCTACTGGAAATGCGGCAGAAATGTTTTCAAATTTTCTGTTAGAAAATCCGAGTTCACGCTGTATGTTCGACGATACGAGTCCGAATGATTGTGCTCACACAACATCCAAGGAAAAATCCTGTGCCGCAGATTGCCCTGATCAATCTAGCATTTTTGACAACAAATGAACACATGATTGAAACAAAACTATGTGACACTGATACATACCATTGATAGCGGCGCATGCCATGTTGGTTTAACCCCTGGTCGATGATTGATGATTTGGTTGTAGATAGTAAGAGAATTGACCCTTTCTCGACGGACTCGTCCGCTGTGATTTTCATGCCGACCGCCGCGGAAGCCATCTGATATATCAACCTGAAACGACGGACAAGATACGTATTGTTGACTTCAAGGGGAGAAGAGGTCCCTAGACTATAGATTGATAATGTGAAAAGTGGGTGTATTCCCTATGTAGCTTAACCTGACAGTCAGACCTTGCGGAGATAACTTCTAGTCGACTGGCAGTCTGTCACAAGTCGGGGCACTAATGCGTTTGTAGTACCCCGTCACCATTCCAAAGGTGGGATTCTGTTCCCAAACGCCGTGGAACAGGGATGCAACGTAGTACATAAGCGCCGAGCTTGCCATGTACCTTGTAAGTTAATGCGAATGTATGCAGAACAAAGCCAAAACATCGTAATGTATGAACACGTCGGAGCGTGACGCGTCACGCTCTGTGGCGTAGTATGATATACTTACCACGGAACTCTCACCTCAGGGAGCACTTTTGAGTCGGGGGCAATAAGTGATCTCAGTACCGGTTTCCGTTGTAGGCGTACCGGGTCTCTAAGATGCCGCCCCGCGTGAGTCTCCACACCACTAACATTACATGGTATTTGCCCTCATTCCAATGGGCCTCTTTCACAACGCATGCATGCACCACCACGGCACGACAATGACGTGGATGAGACTTTGAAGAACGGTATGAACGTGCCAACAATGACATTGCCTCGAGGACCAAATCCATACAATGCTTCAAGTGAACCCTTTTCATTATTTCTATGTCGCGAAGTCTCTAGTCATCGGATCTCGAGGAAACAAGTATATACTATGGAGGCTCGGGCATCAGCTAAGTATCAGACAATCAGTACCAGTACAAGGTCATGCAGCAGCTAGTGTGTGATACATTAGTATGTACATCTGTATGCACGCAGTTTCTTTTGTCTTTTATCGTGGTGCGACCATATCCTTCGTCGGAAGGCATAACACGGCAAGCGTAGATATAAACAGGCCACTGCCAGCCAGGTACAGCACAGCGTTGCTCCCATTGCTGCTGACGAATAACTGCGCGGCTATGAGTGGTCCAGAAATCCCAAGCAGGTTGCCAAAGAACGACGCCAGCCCAGTCGCAGTTCCTCGGACTGCAGTGGGGAATGCCTCGGGAGTCCATCCAAAGAGCTACAATGGTACCTGTCAGCGGACGAGTGAAACGAACCAAAGAAAGCTGCTCACGGCCGCATTGAAAAGGCTCTGGCAAAAGTATTCCAACATGTTGAACCCAACATGGCTCGCCTGCGTATTGACCACACTGTAGAGGAAGAGAGATATGCCCATCACCATCGACGAGAAAACGAGTGTCCATTTTCGCCCGACCATAGGTGCACGGACCATGAAGACCGATAGAATGACAGCGGCAATACCGGGAGTGTATATGATCAAGTAGTCAATGTATGTTTGCTCAAGAGTAACGCTGATCGCGCTGTTCTTCCGTTGCAAGATTGTAGGCAAGAATGCGCCGGCAATGCCAAAGCCTGTGAATCCCACAATGAGACAAAGAAGTGATGATGAGGGTGAATGTCTTACCCCAGTAGTCAAACATCCAGGTGATCCATACAAGGATTGTGATTCGTGCCATTCTCCAGCTCGCAAACAACAGTTTCAGTCGAGAGACTTCGCTGATAAATCGCTTAGAAAAGCTCTTTTCTTCCGTTACTGGAGTCTCGCTGCATCGCTCGTAAAGTGACTCCACGGTGAGATCACAAGAGCGCCTGTTGAATGCAGCAATCTTGTGAACGACCTCAACTGCCCCATGGTCGTTCCCTTTTGACAGAAGGAATCTGGGGGATTCATGGAAAGGAAAGATGAAAAATCGAATGATAAACACCCCAAGTGTAATGGAAGCGATCGTGAAAAACTGGTATCGCCATCCCATATTGCCATCCTTTGAGCAGCAAGGTTCGACACCGCCTGTTAACTGACACGACACCAAGTTTGTTGAACAGGAATAATTGGGTATCAACCCAAAACCGATAAGGCTGGCTATAACAACCCCCAGTGGTTGGAAGATGGAGAGTGCTGCAAGGAGATAAAATCGATCCTGGACAAAGGTCAACTAACGTTCATACGCCATTGCGAGGACAATTACCTGTGGAAGATATTCGGCAGTGACTTGATAGCAAGAGAGAATAAGTCATGGAATTACCTGCGTAGTGATGAGGGTGCTTACTAGTCGAGTCGATAGGTATATTGCCCCCAATGCCAAATCCAGTGAATGCTATGATGACCAGCAGGCCGTTGTATGAGGACAAGGCACCAAGACACATGCCAAACACGCCAGCGATCAAAGAAGTACCAAGAAATGCCACTCTCCGACCTAAGCCAAATGTGTCAGCAGGATCGAAGTACCAAGCAAAGATGTGCGGGTTGCCAACGGACCTACAACATCAACCAACACCCCCCATACGAACGCGCCAGCGGTGACCCCCGCAGTGAATGCAGCGGCAATGTTTCCAAATTCCGCGTCGGAAAATCCGAGTTCACGCTGTATGTTCGACGAAGCGAGTCCGAATGACTGTGCCCACATAACATCCAAGAAAAATCCTGTGCCGCAGATTGCCCAGATCAACCTAGCATTACGAAAATGTGATTGCAATAGGACTAAAGTGACGGTGACGCGCACCATTGATATCGTCCCATCCCATGCCGATTTAACTCCTGATCGATGATTGAAGATTTAGTTGTAAACTGTGAGGGGATTGACCCGTCCTCGATGGACCCGTCTACTGTGATCTTCGCGTCGATCGCTGCGGAGGCCATCTGAGATATCAAGCTGAAACAGCGGACAAGATACTGATGACTCTGAGGGGAAAAGAGGTCCCGATATTTATATATTGCGAATATAAATGTATTTCCCATGCAGCTTGAACCTGACTAGCCTGTGGAGATAAGCAGGTGGCGACTGACATTCTGTTAAAGGATTATTGCGAGTTTGTAGTACCCTGTTATCATTCCAATGTAACGTTCTGTTCCCGAACGTGGAACGAAGATGGAACGTGGTACGTGAACGCCAAGTTTATAACACCTTGTGATCGCTGGGAATATACGCGGAATAAATTGGAACGTGGTGCGTGAGTCAGCGCTTGAATGCCGAGTTTATAGTACCCTGGCATCATTGCGAATATACGCGGAAAAAAATTGGAACGTGGTATGGGAGTGCAAAGCAAAGGTTTCTAACCCAAAACACACAGCCACCAGTGGCGGCCACTCCCACGTATTGGCGACGATGACAGCGTAAATTAAACCGAGTTCGCTCTTCTGACTCTAAACTCAGCTCCGAAACGGCGCCTGCAGCCACAAAAACCGTCCGTGGCCATATAGTTCCTGGCCACGCGTCACAGGGGTGCAATAGATCTTGACGAGCAACGTGATATTCATGGCTCGTATTTCATGTAGTATTTCCTCCAGACGGAGCACGATAGAGACCGTTTCAATGGCATCCATTGCCAATGCGTAGTATCGCAATACAGTTTTTTGAGTGTATCAAACAGCAGTATTTGAAAGAACCACCGTAACGTAGTTGATAGTTGTAGCCCGTGTCAATGAGAATCTGACTCAAGACAATTCCCAACACTGATGAAGGTATTTAGTAGATTTTCCGCATAATTATGAAAAGCACTTGGGCCGAGTTAGTGGCAATACCGATTAGCAGTTCCCTTACGCCCATGGCCCCGAATGTGCCTGAATGGTCACTTTCAGGGTCCGTCTGTGGAGTTCGGTTCAATTAGACACATCACGAAAGCAATGTGTAACGTTTTCCCTTGACGGCTACCAGCCTGAACGTGCTACTCGTTCTCGCTCTATGACTACCACAATATCCAAAGACGCCCTATCAGAATAGCCCCATATATTCTAGTGTGTAACGTACCACAAGCCCGTTGAGAGCTGTGATTGAAGGACAGCTGCCAGACGGGAAGAAGACCCACACCATTCCTTTTTCGCACACTGAAGACAACCCCAAATCCTCGGCTAATTGAGCCCTGAGTCAGTGCTCCATGGATAGTACCTGAGAATTGGCGCTGGGTGGGCTGAATGGGTAAGGGTGTGATATCGTACGTATGCTGGGCTGAGGGATACCATAGATATTTACGCAGAACGATCGGTATGGCATATTTACGGAGTTACAGTGAAGTTTGAGGTTACAATAACCGTTCTCGGAGGTATATCCACCGCACGTCCAGAGCAAAACAACCTTCCCATCTCACGCCTCTCCTTTAAAGACTGGGTGCGGGGCTCTGGTGAACTGTGCTCCCGCTCAGTATGATGGCGTCTTTGTTCACATCGAGCTCCTGGCTGCTTGTCTCCGCTGTCGCCGGTGCAGTGACGTGGTGGGTGGCAAAGAGGCTCTTTGTATCGCATCCTCTGGACAAGATTCGAGGCCCAAGATCTGAACGATGGATCCAAGGCATTCAATTTCCGATGCCTTTGGATCGACGTAGACATACTTACTCTCTTGGTCAGGAAACCGGCCACAAATGTGGCACCCAACTGAAGGTGTCAGATTTATGCAAGATATTACAAAGGAATATGGCGGCGTGGTGAGACTTAATGGTATCCTCGGGGTATGAACTGTTTGTGATGTTGGTCGTCGAGAAGCCATGCTAACTTGAGGTGGAGGCGCGAGAATTATTCGTGTCTGACCCTCTGGCATTACAATCGATCTCCGTTAACAACGTATCCGTGTGGCAATTGCCCTCCGAGGTCCTTGCGTGAGTTGTCTCAAAGTACGCACGTCCACCGCAGTCTTACTTTATACAGAACGAACTCAGTCCTTTTCGGAGAGGGTCTTCCGGGCACCACAGGTACAGAGACTGACAACTCTGCGCCATGCTCACAATGACGCGCCAACAGGGGAAGTTCATCGCAAGCATCGTAAAGAATTAACCCCGGTATTTTCCCAGTCGCACATACAAGAGCTTGTTCCTGTGTTTAATTCAGTTGCACGCAAGGTTGGCATGTTAGTTTCCTTTGGCTTCTTGGTTAAACCATTTTCTTCAGCTTCGTGATGCCCTCCGTCTCTTAGTTCAAACAAATCCTAGAGAGGTTGATATGCTACCTTGGGCTGCTCGGGTCGCCTTGGAGCTTGTTGGACAGGGTGGTCTTGGTATTGCATCTCCAGTTCATCCAATTCCACCTTTACTCATCAATCGACAGGACACAGTTTCGACAAATTTACTGACGATAAGCCTGACGAATACGCGTCAGCTGTGAAGAACTTGCTGTACGTCCGGTCCGGTCACTCCAAGTTCGTGTCCGATATCAATCCAATCCAGTCCCCAGCTGTTCCAGAATCCAGTAGCCAGGGCATTAGCCCCGTTATTTCCCTTACCGATTCGTCGTTTTTTGGCGCGCACCATCCCATCCAGGTCCCTACAAGAATTGGTCTACATTATCCACGTGATGGACGAAAGCTCGAGGAAACTTCTATCATCGAGAAAGGCCACGCTGGCCGATAAATCAGCAGGACAGATGAGGCTGGATAAAGATCTCATCACTGTATTGCGTTCGTGCACCTGTGATATTTGCGTATCATCCGATCACTTAGCTCGATTTACGCAGTGCGCGGCAACATGCGGGGGAAGCCGGAGAACGTCCTGCCAGATTCCCATTTGCTCGGGCACATCAACGCCTTGATTTTTGGAGCTGTCGACACCACTTCTTCTGCCTTTTCCCGATTATTCCATGTGCTAGCGCAGAATCCGGACATCCAAGATCGGATCCGCGAAGAACATCGCCTTGCTTGTGATCAAAACGGAACGGAGGAATTAGGGTTCAAAGCATTGGCCAATTTGACCTACACTGATGCGTTTATCCGCGAGGTGTTACGCCTGTAAGTCGTATCGATTTTCTCAATCAGGAACGTGTACTCACGCATAGTCAGGCACGCCCCGGTGCCTGCTTTATTGAGATGGTAAGTGGCCCGCGTTTTATTCACTGGGGTTGACCCTCATCTCCATTCAGTGCCATAAAAGACACTGTTCTGCCCCTGGAAAACCCAATTATAGGACGAGACGGCCATAAGGTCTACCAGGTACTGGTACCGGCTGGGACAACCGTGTTCGTCAGTCTCTTGATGTCCAACACGTCCCCTCAAATCTGGGGTGAGGACGCACTGGAATTCAAGCCAGAACGCTGGCTATCTCCGTTACCCGACACGGTGGCGAACTCCAGTTTGCCAGGAATTTATTCTCATCTGTACGTTTGAGCGTTTCGGATTCTGTTGGCTACGACATCTACTTGACATCTGATTGAAGGATGACTTTTTGGGCTGGTAGTTCTGCATGTCTGTATGTATCACCCAACTTGCTCTCTGTTGTACCATGCTCATCTCCCATGATAAGGGGGTATGTGTTTTTGCACATGAAACATTATCTGTGGGCTCATGTCTGATTGGCGACTCGTTCAGCTTCCAGTTCGCATTGCTGGAATTGAGTGCGTTCCTTTTTATCTCGTTGCTGCGTTGGTGTCCATGACAATTGCGTATATGCAGAAGTCGTGATCTCACTTCTCCTGAGTTCCTTCAAGTTCTCGTTGGCAGATGAGGAGATTGTATGGCGTTCGTCTGGTCTCCAGTTCCCTAGTGTCGCAGAGACGGGATCGCTTGCATTGCCCATCAAGGTTGAGGCGCTGTGAAACGGTAGTGACAACTTACCTGTGGACGGAGGTGGCATCATTTGAGAAGTTTGTGTTTGAATTTTATGTACGTACAACATGTCGTAGAATATCTGGTTAGAAATGGAAAGGATAACAGTGTTGGGATACATGGACGATGGTGAAGCCAGATGTAACGAGAGCGCCAAGCAACGAAAGTCAACCCTTAATGTACAGCTTCGCGGAGCAGTGCTTCTCTGGCACGAGAACGAATGGTAATGTTGTGCTGGAATGCTTTCGGGCGTCTGTGCGACATCGTCCATGTCAGCACGCTGTCTATGCCAAGACACAACTTCGCTTACGCCGTGAAACTGCCTTCGTATCTCGGGTCAGATGCATCACTCTCCTCTACTTGCTCAGATCCCTTGCCAGAGATTGTCAGCGTAGCGAGGATTTGTACGATGGAAGCCCAGAGCACATTATCTGCATACACACGTCCTGGACAAACGCTGTAACAAAGAGGTGTGTTTACAAACGTCAGTGAAAATATATACTTTATACTGGTCGCCACTCACCGTCTTCCGAAGCCAAAGTTTCCATAAAGAAAACCGTTACTGATACGAGACTCTGGAGATATCTCGTCGTCTGGAAGTAGATGTCTCTCGGGCTCGAATGAATCTGGGTCTTCACATGCACGTGATACTGCCCTAGGTGCGCATCATCTAAAAGGTTTCAAGTGACGATAAAGCCTGAACGTACCACGTATTAAATCTGACAAGTGATCCTGCACCCTGGCGCATTAGCAGAGTTGATACATGACATTGCACGTTGGCTGACCTTTTGGGATGTGATAGTCTTCGAATATGTCATCTTCGGTTGTATAGTGCGCGACACCTATCCAACATTCAATCCTGGTCGAGTCCAGAAAGGGTCGTCAACTCACCTGCGGGTGAGGTTGGGTGCCACCGAAAGCACTCGCTGATAATGGCCTCGATATATGGGAGCGACGGGCGGTCTTCGAATCCCGGGAGCCTGTCCGGGCCCACCACACTGTCGAGTTCCTCTTGAGCTCTTTTCTGCTTTTCAGGGAACATGAACATTGTCAACAAAAACGTCTGTAGTGTAGCGGCGATCTAATACAACAATTCATTAGTAAAACGATATGCACAGTGAGATTTAGTCACGTTATCGATCGCAGCTGGTGGTACCATAGTGAGCCCAAAGTTTACTGGAGTGAACGAGACTTACAGATGTAGATGGTCGCAGCGACGTTCTTCAGCGTCAGCTCTGACGCCCGTGTCTTGGATTCTTCCTGACTCCTCAGCACAGTGTCCATAGCAGAACGTTTTTCAGATGCAGATCCCTTCATAATCGGATGAATTTGGATCATCATCGCGACGGAGTCATGAGCGCACCAGATTGTGCTTCCAAGTCTCGTATGGTATATCCTTCACCATCGAAATCAATTTCAGACAGGATGATGCGCCAATCATAAACCCAGGAATGTAGTCGACTGTAAGACACACGGAGAGGGATGGATGGATCATTATTCACAACATAAGATGCAGATAACCTACAAATAGGAAACTTGTGGATCAAGGAGGCCATCTCCGGTGACGTTTGCCCGACTAGCGTCGACGAATGTTCCAGTGTGGCGTTGATGACGACATCATCCTGTTGGGCCTTGTAGCCGTATGTGAATTCCAAGGCTATAGCGGCGGCGAACCTGTCTATCTAGTGAGTACGATTTGAAAACAAGTAAACGAATCTCACCGCTTCAACGAGTCTCCCAGGTTCTCTGGCGTCATCGTATCAAGAAGGAGAACCAATGACTTTGCTTTGTCCATGAAAAGTCCTTGATGTTCCTGGACTACCTCAGGGTGCATCGCTTGATGAAGGAGAACTCTGTACGTCGATCAAAACTCGATCGCGTACTACCAGTGATTATAATGACCTGTGCTGACGCCATTCGGCGCCGTAGGGAATCATTGCCGTATGGAAGTCGACCCCGAACCTACAACGTCCTGAATTTCCTGTATTTCCAGAAGAGTGGGAAAAAATGCACCGTTTGAAGAGATGTAAACGAAGTCGGGAGGCGTAAACGGCTGAGCGGTGTCCCTCCGTCAGAACCTTCAGCTTTGTCTCATTGCTGAGCACGACGACATGATCGCCGAGGATACGTGTGTAAATGATATCACCTATACACATGTAAACCTGAAAAGATGTTTGATCAGGAAAGCCACCCACCATACGTCTTTGCCCACTTTGTGTAGGTCAGATAAGGTGATGCGAAATCAAAGTCGATAGCGCTCCCAATCAGCGGTATGTTTCGAGTCCACGGGCCTGGAGGATAAGGCTTGTGACGTGTTTTGCGCTTGCGGGCCCATATGGAAAATACAGCGGCGAGCGCTACAGCACAAAAAACTGGGAGGAAACCCAAGTTGACGAGTCGCATCATAGTGGCCCTCCGATTCCGCGTTCACCACGAATGTGAGGTTACTGCGGTAAAACGAGAGCCCGCACTAATTCGGTTCAACGAATGCTGCCCATCAGTTCGGGCACCTCATGCCATGCATGCGACAGTCTATCAACATGCGGTGATTGAACTGGTTCCCAAAGGTTTCCACGCTCATACATGCACCTGAACTCGACTGAAGCCTGTTGGTTTACGACAAGGGTGACTTGTTTACTAATAACAGATTGAATTAGTGGTCTGGAACAGGTTTGGAAATTTGAAATTTGATCACCGTTCACCGCGTCGTTGAATGTCTGGCGATTGCCATGTCCAAAGGTATCTGCCGTCTGCCATCGATTCTCTTCGGTTTCTCTGAAAGGGAGTGAATTCAAAGGCAAAGGGATGGATATACACTTCTGGTGGGCTGCTTCCG